>CM042170.1:73019071-73036571 GCA_023376005.1 Doryteuthis pealeii | reverse complement strand
GTACTAAGAAGGAGAAGGAATACAAAAAACAAAAAAAAAGTCAACAATAATAATAATAATAATAATAATAATAATAATAATAATAATACAAAAAATTAAATTTTGGACCTTACAACAAAATGGCATATGCATAAACCAGAAACCATAATTAGTATGGACTGAGTTCAAATCCTAAACGAGGATCTCTGAATGTTTGAGATGAGGCTTCATGATTAGTATTATCTGCGTTATTCGCACTATTGTCCTCATCTTTATTGTTATTTGTATAACGTTTCGGCCGATATACCCTCCAGTCTTCTGTCCAATTGGACACATGGCCTTGTGGATAAGGTAGTTAGGTTAAGACTGTTCCAAGTGACAGTTATCTCTGGATTCCGAGTTTAATCCTGAGTAGAGGCAGTAACATAGAAAAATAATTAACACAACTCCTATCCCAGCTATGGTTAGCGGAATGAGAACAGGATACCCCCGTGGACTGAATAAAGGGTTAAGTTCAAAGTTCCGTGATGGCTCCCGATTACGACAAGAAAGTTCCCGAGTTCGAAAAGAAGGTTCCCGAGTCCGAGAAGGTTCCCGAGTCCGACAAGAAATACCTGAAGAAGGCCAGAGGGTATATCGACCGAAACGTTGTACAAATAACAATAAAGATGAGGACAATAGTGCGAATAAAGCAGATAATACTAATCATGAAACCTCATCTCAAACATTCAGAGATCCTCGTTTAGGATTTGAACTCAGTTGACCGAGGCCACTTCCAACATTTCCTAGCCTACAACCATGTCATAATATCTTATTATAATGGAGATTGTGTGTTTTTCTGTCTGTAACCGAAACTATATTCCTACTCAAGTCACAATTCTTTTAGTTATTGACATCACATTCTCCATGATTTTATTTTTATCTAAACCTCAATTATTAATAAAATTGTCTTACATTATTAATACTATTAACTATGTCTACATACTGACAATATGCAATTATATTTATATATACAACAAAATAGCGGTTTACAGTGTGAACGGGAAGGCTAATTTGCATATTAATATTAAAAAATCGAATTTAATAAATATATGCTTAGTATTATTGATTTCTAACTGTTTGGTTTTATTTTAATGAATATAAGCAAACATTTCTTCAATGAATCTGAAATGAAATCCATTAACAAGAAAAAATAACTGTCATTTTATTCTTTACTTCCTCTTATAACTAAATACGTAAATTAGAAAAAATAACAATGAAAGACGAGAGTGATGGAAGAGTAAGTTTCAGTTGTTCCATTTTTTATCATACTCCCTCTGTTTCAAATCTTTTATAATACTCCCTCTGTTTCAAATCTTTTTATCTGTATTCTTATTTAGTTTCATTAGCCTTTCTAATTTAATACAATATTTTATTACACTAAAACTTAAATACTTGCACCCTACGGAGGGTGCATATATTTGCTAGTAGTTTATAATCAATATTAAACAGGTAAACACTTCCTACTTCGTTACAATATCAATATTTTAAGAGTTAATGTATAAATGAAGTTGATGATTTTAAGTAGGTAAACACTTCACAGTTAGTTGCAATATTAACGATTCACCAGCCAATAAAGTTCACAATCATTTTAAGTAGGTGATGAGTTCAGACTTATTTAAGATATTAACGTTTTAAGAGCCAATGTATCAATAATGCTCACAATCATTTTAAGTAGACAAATACTTTTTCATTTAGTAGCAATATTTTGTGTTTTAAGAGCCAGTGCATTAATAAAGTCACGATCCTTTTATATTGTTAGAAAAGTGTGACGTGTTTAGAATTATTATGAAAGTTTTTTTAAAACATTGAGTCTTAAAAAATTAATATTGCAACTAAATATGGTCGATTATAACCGGAAGTTCCTTCTGTTGCTGAGTAAGTACATAAATAGAAGTGGCGATTTTATGTACATCTTATATCACGATAATCTAGGAAGCGTGTTAAAGTCATGGGAAATGGACTCGTCGCCCCGAGTTCAAATCCTGGACGCGGTAATTGCATTTCACTTAGCGCTAATACCCCTGGGAAAGGGATGAATCCTGCTCTCCCTCCAGCTATGGATAAATAGTAAGGCAGACCGGGCCCTTTAACCTTGGATAGGCAACCGGCCTAGAAGGAAAATTCTGAATTCAAACCTGTTAAAATCCGCTTAAAAATGACCTTGTGTCACATCCTACTCGTGTGGAGGGGTTGGTATATATATATATATATATATATATATAATCTTTTATATTTTTTATGGAGGCGCGTGGTCTAACGGTTAGAGTCGTGGTAAATGGACTCGTCGACCCGAGTCAATTCAATTGCACTTCACATGGCGCTTTTCTTGGGAAATGCATGAACCCAATTCTCCCTCCAGCTATGGGAAAATAGCAGGGTAGACTGGGCTCTTTAACCATGGCTAGGTAATTAGTCTAGGAGAAGGGAAACTCTGAATTCAATCATGTTAAACTCCGCTTTAGAAATTGACCTTGTGTCACATTCTACTCGTGCGGAGGGGTTGTTAAATATATATATATATATATATATATATATATATATATATATATCACGATAATTCAACAGATACAATTAAGGTATTATAAATCATAACGACATGGCTGGAGGAAGCTAATACGAGTTATCTATTATTATATTAAAGCTGAGCAAATCTACTTTTGTTTCCCTAAGGCCTTTTTCCCTGTTAAGTTTAATGACTAAAATTAAATACTAAAATATTCCTTACTTTTGGGGTTGAATTATGTTTGAAAAAATAATTTTCATCGTTTTACTAAGCAGTAATTTGCAATTAAGTCATAAAGTCACCAATCCCTCACTAATCTCACTGCATATTAATTTCACCCCCTCTATTATATATTAGTCTATCTATGGGAGCAACTGTAAGAAAATATTCAACTCATAGATGAGACCATTACAAGTACGACCACTCCAGGTTAGAGGGGACCTGAGAGTAAAGGTAATGAATGGGTACTCCACACTTCCTGGAGCTTCAGTAATGGAACCTCATCACTGTTAAGTATCTGACCGCCATCCTTGGCCAGTTGGAAAGAACTCAAAGTAAATAAGTAAGTAAGTCCCGAGCTATAAAATCCTTTGGTAAGTGAATAAGTCCTGTGATAGAGAATCCTTTAGGTGAATCCTTTAGGTCCGTCGTCCAAGAAGATCCAAGTAGTAGTGAGCTAAGATTAGAATCAGCCAGTATAAATACAACAACAGCAGCAGAGCACTGCCAGTGATTGGACAACAAGGCTGGTCACATGGTAATCGGCGAGTCTATAAGTAGAAGTAGCCGTCTGGCACTCAACTTATATACACATAAATTCCAACAATCACAAGATACAGTTAAACGTAATATCCAGGACACATTGGTCACTTCAAGCCCTAGCACCTATATGATTGTCCCAACCCTATTGCCCCAACCCTTTTTATCATATGGGTGCTAGAAGACGGTGGCTGAGTGTCTGCATGTCCTGGGAATGACGTTAAACTCTATCTGATGGTAAGTATCTAGTTCTGGAGGTCTGGGGAATGTGGAGCACCGCTTCATCACCATTGCTCCCTGGTCCACTCTGACCCGAACTGGTAGTCTCCAAGCCGTAATCAGGCGTCGTCACGGAACTTTTAACCAAAACGTTTATTTAATCCATTGGGGTAGATTGTTCTATTTCTGTTAACTATGACTGAATACAAGTTTTAATCAGTTAAGTATTCTACGTAGGATTGAACCAGCAACCTATGGTCCACTCTGATCCGGAATGCTAGTACCTGTTAGGGTCCCATCTATGGGTTAACTAGAAAAATGTATTTATAAAAAAAATTGTATTATCCATTAAGAATTCATTTATTTCAAAACTTTATCGGCATTAAATGACCCATTGAAGTTGATATGCCGTAAAACAAAACAAACCAGAAACCAGAACCAAGACACATAAAACTGAACGTCTTCGGGATAAAATAACCCGACAAGAGTTGACATGCCGTAATAGCCAACAAACCACACCACACCTATGCGTGTATATATTTGTTGAATTTCAATGAACGTTTCTGTCTGTGCCTATTTGGCAAAAGAGAACAGTAAGGAAATATATTCAGTTATTGTTTGTGACAGGAGAAACGAATCGTTTAGATTTCAAAAGGAAATGAGATGCCAAATTTCTATAGATTTTACCTTATTTACTGGCTAAATGTTCGTGTTGGACAGAGTTCAGAAAATAAACAAAACTTACAGGTCCTCTTTGTGGGGTTAAGAAATGTGGGGATTAAAAATATACGAAAATGAAAAAATAAAATAAAAAGAACAAACTCTCATGGGGCCTTTCACAGGAAATACGATCGGCGCATGTCCGACAAAAAAAGGACTGACTTCCATCCCAAAAAGAATCCCTTGGCCATTCGAACTGCGGCCGTAATTCGGTCTAGGTGGTCCTTTTAGCTAGGGAGATTTTTCCTTCGCTACAGGCCACTATGACCCCGTTCAATAAAGCCTAAGTCGTAAAACTACATCTTACCTTTTTCTATTTCCTTTTCTTTCCCCTTTCCTGCATTTTCGTTCCTAAGTTCCATTTCAGCTCACCAGCCCAGAAGAATAAAGAACCAAGTTTTATTGGGGTTAAGATACAGCACCAACGAACATATCCTAGCCCCATAGAATACGCCGACTCAAGACCCTCTAAAAAAACTACATGCAACTACCAGTCCTTGTACTGTAGAATTTCCCTTAATTTTCACTAGAAGCAGCTACCCAGCGAAGCCTTGCTAGAGTAGGGTAACTCTGGTGTATTCATTAGTTTACTTTTGAGATTTACGAAAGGTGGACATTTTTAAGTAAAATTGCAATGCTATTTCTATCTATATCTTAATTTTTAAATGACTTCGAATATAAACCAAATTTTCATAATTTTTGCACAAAAAGCAAGAACCGGTGATATCTTGGAAAATAAATAAAGGAAAGAGAGTATAGAATGGATAAAATAGGATATTTAATCAATTTTACTTACACGTGTTTCGGTCAGGAGTTTATCCATTCATTTTAAACTCATTTTTAGATCAATTTAACCCATGGATGGAAACCTAACAGGTATTACTAATCAGGGTCAGAGTGGATCTGGGAATAATGGAGATGAAGAGTGCTCCACATTCCCAGGACTCCAGAATTGAAACTTCACCACTTGAACATTTTTTACTATAAAAATACACAAGAAATGATTTTTACAAGTGTTATAGGTGATATAACCTATGTACATAAATGGAATGCGCCGACGACTACTATAAGTAGCAGGAACAATTGTGGTTTAACAAGAAGCAACGTGAGTCAGCTCGCAACTGTATGGTCGGACGCAATCTCCACTTTCTTTTCTGTAATTTATACTTATTTTTGTACAATACATTTGTATCTATCTTAACCAGTCGTTTGTCTTATTTTTTACTCTTAAAAACCCCACAACAACTGGCAGCCGAGGATTCGAAAAAACTCACGCAGGTTTATCGTCCACAACAACAAGGAAAGTATTGCAATCTATTTTTACTATAAAAATGCATTGGAAATGATTTTTACTATAAAAATGCATTGGAAATGATTTTTACTATAAAAATGCATTGGAAATGATTTTTATTATAAAAATACATTGGAAATGATTTTTACTATAAACATGCATTGGAAATGATTCTTACTATAAAAATATATTGGAAATGATTTTTACTTTAAAAATGCATTGGAAATGATTTTTACTATAAAAATACATTTGAAATGATTTTTACTATAAAAATGCATTGGAAATAATTTTTATTATAAAAATACATTGGAAATGATTTTTACTATAAAAATGCATTGGAAAAGATTTTTACTATAAAAATGCATTGGAAATGATTTTTACTATAAAAATGTATTGGAAATGATTTTTACTTTGAAAATGCATTGGAAATGATTTTTACTATGAAATGAAAATGCATTGGAAATGATTTTTACTATAAAAATGTATTGGAAATGATTTTTACTTTGAAAATGCATTGGAAATGATTTTTACTATGAAAATGCATTGGAAATGGTTTTTACTATAAAAATGCATTGGAAATGATTTTTACTATAAAAATGCATTGGAAATAATTTTTACTATAGATATGCATTGGAAATGATTTTTACTATAAAATGCATTGGAAATGATTTTTACTATAAAAAAAGAATTGCAATTTACTTTTACTATGAAAATCTATTGCAATTTATTTTTACTATAAAAGTGGATTAGAAATGATTTTTACAATGAAAATGCATTTCAATTTATTTCTTACTATAAAAATGCATTGGAAATAATTAACTTCGTGTTAAATGCATTGTGTAAGTCCTGTTGACAGGCGAACCATCTTTGTATTTGCGGAAAGTCTGCTAATGATGAAACTGACAGTTTTACTAAAAGCAGAAAAACAAATAATGATAAATAATTGAGAGAGAATCGCCAGGAGAGGCTGTCATAAAGAGATGAAATGTCATTGGGATGCGACTTTATAAATGTCGAAAATAACCCGTGGACAACCGTACACCAATCAAAGCCAATTGACCCGACAATGTTTCGAATTGCAGCTTTACCAAATCGTCACTGAATGCGCACAACGCGAAATGCCCCCTGGCGGACATTTTCTTTTTTATCACAATGGAATATCTGAAAAATAGACAAGTCAGAACATAACTTTAAAAGGTCATACAATTTATGCCTGGAAGACCAAACATAAGTACCATGTATATATATATATATATATATATATATATATATAATATATATATATATATCGACAGCTTCATTTAAACAGGATGTCAGACACATAAAAAGAAACTATATATATATATATATATATATATATATATATAGGCCGAAATGTACATACAGAGATTGATTTTTCTCGATTTGTTTAGCTTAATTCATTAATTATCAATTAATTAACTTTCAAAAACTAGATACGACTTCCATTAAGCACATATTCTCCCCATATATATATATATATATATATATATATATATATATTATGTGTGTGTGTGTGTGTGTGTGTGTGTGTGAGTGTCTGTTTGGTTGAACTCGAGTGACAATTCCTGTCGTACGAGTCTCTGTTCAATCCGTTCAAGGTGTCTGGCCATCTTTTTGGTGTCAGGGTGGAACTGGTGTAGCAATACACCAAAGGTAGTGACAATTGGTAATGGGAGGTAGTAGGAATGGTAGTAGTTGGAACTACTACCTCCCACTACCAATTCCTACGCAACTGTTAGTTTTCTTTAAAAACGAGACACCACGAAACATACCATTAGTTTCCTACCTGAAGATGGCAGATCGACATGCCGAAAGCGCTCGTTGAGACACCTTTGGTGGATTGCTACACCAGTTCCACCCTGACACCAAAAAGATGGCCAGACTCATTGAAAGGATTGAACAGAAACTCGTACAACAGGAATTGTTACTCGAGTTCAACCAAACACACACACACACACACACACATATATATATATATATATATATATATATATATATATATATATATATATTAATTTTGGGTAGGTAACCAGTCTAGGAGAAGGAAAACTCTGAATTCAAAATTTCTGAGGTCAGTCGTTGATTAGGTTTGTGGCATTCCTAGTGCACCAATTCTTTCCTATCGATTGTGCCAAAAAGTGCGGAACGGTCCAACACAAGCATTCAACACTATAAACAAATCACTGTGTTGTTAGTTCACCGAATAAACACTCATGCATCGTAAATCGACGAGAGAATCCATTATATTATATAATATATATATATATATATTATATATATATATATATATATATATGTGTGTGTGTGTGTGTGTGTGTGTATATATATATCGACACCTTCACATAAACAGGATGTGACACAATGCCAATTTCTTAAGCGGAATTTATTAGATTTGAAAGTCATTTATCCTTCTCCTAGACTGGTTGCCCAACCAAGGTTTGTCTTGTTTATCCATAGCTATAGAGAGAATATAAGAAAATGAGACTAATCAAAACAAATTTAAAAGGTCAAACAATTTATGCCTGGAAGACCAAACATAAGTAGCGTATATATATATATATATATATATATATATATATATATATATATGAGAAGTAAACAAACAGACGATGTGTTTTGATATGGCTTTTTTTTAGCCGACAATTTTTGTGAGAATATGTGCTATATATTTTCTAAACAAAACGAAAAATCTGGAAAGGGTCTGCTGGTGTAATGGCTAGAGTCTCTGCCTGTCAGCTTGACAGTCAGGGTTCGAATCACACACAAAGCGGTCTTCCTGTCTATAGCTCTGCTGATGAGGCTTAATAGGCTGAAATGTACATACAGATATTGATTTTTATCGATTTGTTTATCCTTACATTTGAATAGGTATTCCCGCCTAATTCATTAATTATTAATTAATTAATTTTCAAAAAATTAGGTACGTCTTCAATTAGGCACATATCTCCCCCCAATATATATATATATATATATATATATATATATATATATATATATATATATATCCTACTTATGTTTGCTCTTCCAGGCATAAATTGTATGACCTTTTTATATATATATATATATATATATATATATATATATATATATATATATATATATATATATATATATATATACCGACACCTCCACATAAACAGGATATGATACAAGGCCACTTTCTTGAGCAGAGTTTAACGGGTTTGAATGTCAGTTATCCTTCTCTTAGACTGGCTGCCTACCTAATGTTAAAAAGCCCAGTCTGCCCTATTATTTATCCATAGCAACAAGGAGAATATTTGAAAAATAGGAAAGTCAGTACATAACTTTAAAAGGTCAAACATAAAAACTGAAAGACCAACATAAGTAGCAAGTATATATATATATATATATATATATATATATATATATATATATATATATATATATATTTTGGGGGGATATGTGCTTTTTTTTTAGTCAGACCTAATTTTTTTGAAAGTTAATTCATTTATATTTAATTAGGCAGGATTTTAAACTACTTAAATGTGAGGCTAAACAAAGTAGTTTAAATCCCGCCTAATTAAACATAAATGAATTAACTTTAAAAAAAAATTAGGTCTGACTAAAATTAAAAAGCACATATCCTCCCAAATATACTGTCGGCTGAAAATAGCTAAAAGTTGTTTTATATATATATATATATATATATATATATATATATATATATATTATATATATGCATATGTGTGTGTGTGTGTGTGTGTGTGTGTGTGTGTTTGTTTATAAGTATATATGTCTATTTATAGTGTATATATTGTTTGGGCTTTGGTGTGAAGCATTAGGAATGAAAAGTTAAGTTTCGTTTAATTTTCGAGAGCACTTACTTCTCATATACTGAACAATAGTTTGACTGGCCGGTGTTGGCTGCTTTTATAGTAGTCGTATCATCTTTTGAGTGGTGTGTGGACGGTCTCTGTTTGTGATCTCATTTCTTTTTTTCTTCTTGTGTGGGTGTTTTTTGTCGATTTGTTAATTGGTTTGTTGTTTGTTTTGTCTTTACTGTTACTATATAAATTATATATCTGATGAGACTATTTATATGTGTATATACATATGTATGTGGTGTGTGTCTATTAAATATATATATATATATATATATATATATATATATATATATATATATATAATCTTTATGGGAAAATATTTTTTAGTTGTTTAGAAGCATGATAATCTAAAGGACTGGTAAGAAAGAAATGATTCTATTTGGGATCATCGAAATCTCATTGTACATCCATACTGTATGCTCTTGTAGTTACAAACTTATGAACTCATACAAGCGTTTTTATAAATCCCCAACAGAGCTCAATGTAGAATAACTAAAAAATTAATTATATACAGAGCAATATATACAAACAGAAACATGAAAAATAACCATTAAAATAAAAATGTATTAGAAACGATTTTTACTATAAAAATAAACGGACAAAAATATAAAAGTGCATTTGCAACGATTTTACTGTAAAGATTCTTCGGTATATAAAAATCCATTATAAATTATTTTTTCTATGAAAATGCATGGTATGAATCTAACTATTCTCCCCCCAGCTATGGGTAAGTAATAGGACTGACTAGGCTCTTTAGCCTAGGTTAGGCAACTAGTCTGGGAGTAGGAGAACTCTGATATTCAAACCTATTAAACTCCGCTTAAGAAAGTGGCATTGTGTCACATCCTGCTCGTCCAGAGGTGTCGGTACACACACACTCACACACACACGTATATATATATATATATATATATAATATATATATATATATATATATATATATATAACTTACAAGGAAAGAAAAAACATAACAAATCGTCATTTAAATATGATAAACTCAAATAGATAGATTTAACAAAACATTTTTTTAAAGCTATATATATATATATTAATTAGAATTAATGTTACCATTGACAAGATGATTTGGCATTCTCCGTTTGTGGCATGGGCTGGTGGTCCAGTGTGTTAAGTACCCGCTTTTCACGCTGTGGTTCACTGGTTCAATCTCTAGTGGCGGAGATTGTGGTATGCACTGCTGATGAGACTAAAGGAGGTCGAAACAGCTGTCAAGTGCTCCGGATGTCGCAAATAGTGTTTGCCGAGTTGTCTGGTCGTGGTAATATGATTAAAAAAAAAATTATTAATTATATATATATTAAGTTTCGGTTTAATGTTCATACATCCAAAATATTCTTAATTATTTGAGATAGTGGTAGCATAATTGGTTAGTTTGATTTTACGGCATGCCAACCCTTGTTGGGTTATTTCATACCAAATACATTTTGTTTTATTCATGCTTGAAGGGTACTCAACATTTATTTAACTCCTTTTTTAAAACTAAACTCAATCTTTTAGAACTAAATTTTTTAAACATATTTTCTAAACAATTATTTTTTCTATTTAACCAATAGATGGGGAACCTAACTGATACTACTATTCAGGGACAGGGGGAACATTGGAGAAATGGCAATAAAGGGGTACTCCACACTCCCCAGAGCTGAAACATCACCATTAGATGCAGTTTGGCGTCATACCCAAACACCGTCTACTACCACAAACGTCTACTAGCACAAATATGATAAAAAGTGTTGGGGGTTGCCATAAGGGCAAAAGGGTTAAGTCATATAGGTGGTAAGGCTTGACGTGACCAACTTATTGATCAGATGAGGCCTCTCCGACTGCCCGTCTAGCCTAAATAAAAAGCCAAAGTAGAGTGTTGCCAGTCATTGATTGCTCAATCACCAGGATTCCGTTCTTAAGTATCACAAGACGCTACCTAAAGTCTAATTTGGTGGGTCTTAACGCCCACTTTATTGCTAGGGTTAGGGGTTAGGGGTTAGGGTTGGATATTGTTGTTAAATTTTATTACGAGAGGGTCTGTTTTAGTTTCTTTTATTTCTTTTTTGGTCTTAGTTTTATAAAAATTAAAGAGAGAGAGAGAGAGAGAGAGAGAGAGAGAGAGAGAGAGAGAGAGGAGAGAGAGAGAGAGAGAGCTTTCCGGCTGAGTTTAAATAGTCAGAGTATGTACGCCCTCTAGTTGCAAACCCTGTAAGCAAAGGAAGATAACCCTTTTCCACTTTCAACTCCATCCCTTCAAGAGAAGAAAATCGCTACAGTTTTAAAGGTTCTCTACATAGGGATTTAAATGGGCCATCCCACAAGAATTTAACTCACGGTTTAGTAATAGTGGATCTACGGGACTAACTTAAAAAAAATCCCCCGCTACCCAGGCGACGCCGAGTAACCGCTGCTAGTACATATATAAAGGGCAGTTGTGTGTCTCTGTATGTCCGCAGGAAATTTCTAAAATAATAAAATAATAAAATAAAAAACTTCGAAAATAAAAAAATTAACAACAAAGCAAATATATACACACATTAAATATCACAAGAGCTTGGTTTTTGAGCAAAAATAATGAAGGTTTCTCTGTATAGGGGTAGTAATGGCTTTGTATATTTGCTTTTCTTTTAAAGTCTGGGAATATCGCCGAGGTAACAGGTGCCCCATTCAACTCATTATCTGCGCAGATTCTTCTTAGCCTTGGTGTTTGTGAATCGGGAAAGCTTTCTTTAAGGTATTTGGTGATAAGAAGATTTAATATGAACATAGCTGATGTTATTTAATTGACGCACAAACCGAAGATCATTTACTGACACCCAACCATGTCAGTTGAACACAAGGATCGATTAACGTGGTTAGCCACACACAAACCGAAGATCATGTTTGGACAGTTAGAAAGGATGGAATAAAATACTCGTCCGACAAGAATTGTCAGTAGAGTTTATCAAAACATGTCTAAAAGAAAAAATGCTGCCAATATATATATATATATATATATTATATATATATATATATATATATATATATATATATGCAAATTTAAGAGGTTGACCCAGTGTCCGGATGTGAAAATAGGACATAGCCTTAATTATATGTCCAATGTTAAGTCTATTATAAACCTATATTCTCTTTCATTGCTTAGTTAGGTGCTCTTCTTCTTCTTCTTCTTCTTCTTCTTCTTCTTCTTCTTTCTTCTTCTTCGTTTCCATTCTTCTTCTTCTTCTTCTTCTTCTTCTTCTTCTTCTTCTTCTTCTTCTTCTTCTTCTTCTTCTTCTTCTTCTTCGTTTCCATTCTTCTTCTTCTTCTTCTTCTTCTTCTTCTTCTTCTTCTTCTTCTTCTTCGTTTCATTCTTCTTCTTCTTCTTCTTCTTCTTCTTCTTCTTCTTCTTCTAGTTGGGAATCTTTTAAATCTCTTTAATTTGTAGCATAATTATATGTAGAGCAAAAATTAACTCTTTGCCAACTAAATTTACCAGACTGCTATACGAAACTTTCTTGGTATTGTGTACCTGTATGATAGGATATTTGAAAGTTTACATTCATCTCAGAACTCATTCTATTCAAATAAACTCCTATCATTATTGTAATCTGAGTCCTGTTCAATTATAATGAACTAAGCATCAGTTTTTGTACTTTTCTTTACTCTAGGATCACAGTGTCGAAAGAGCTGCTGTGAGCGGTTAGGTAGGCAATGAGTTAAACCTGGCGAAATTCACAATTTCGTGAACGTTTCCATGGGGACCTTTTAAAACGTGAATGATAAAACTGCTTCTAATATGTTTAAGTGAATCAAAATCGTTGATTAAATGGTGGTAATTATTTTAATTAGTCCCATCAATTTATTTTTAATTGAATTCTTTTTTCGAATCCGATAGTTTATTAAATAAAAATAATTCTAAAAAGGTGAATATCTAATTGATTGGACCGACATACATTTTATCTCTTAAGGAAGCGTGTGGTGTAATGGTTAAAGTCATGGGAAATGGACTTGTCGCCCCGAGTTCAAATCCTGGACGTGGTAATTGCATTTCACTTAGCGCTAATACCCTTGGGAAAAGTATGAGTTCTACTCTCCCTCCAGCTATGGGTAAATAGGAGGGAAGACTGTGCTCTTTAACCTTGGTTAGGCAACCGGTCTAAGAGAAAGAAAACTCTGAATTCAAACCGGTTAAACTCTGCTTAAGAAATTGACCTTGTGTCACATTCTGCCAGAGCGGAGGAGTTGGTAAATATATATATTTTATCTCTTATGGAAGTGCGCATTGTAATGGTTATCGTCGTAGTAATTGGACTCGTCGACCCGAGTTCAATTCCTGGATGAGTCTGTTTGCATTTCACATGGCTTACTTATATTGTTTCAAGTAACTTTTCCGATTAGATTATAATATCCACAGGGTTGTATGGTTTTAAGTATTCCAATATAATACTAATAATTTTCAAAGATATCTATTTGAGGTTTGTGTGGTGTAGTGGCTAACGTTATGGACTGTGTGCCATATAGTTCCTAAATAAATCCTGGATGCGGCTGTTTTCATTTCACCTAGCGCTAATAATGTGTGTGTGTGTGTGTATCTGGAGAAAGGTAGCCAAACACGTGATGTTGTAGAAAATGGATGTTTATCCCGTGTTTGTCTACCTTTCTCCACATACTGTCGGATAATCTTCTCATATTTCCCATATATATATATATATATATATATATATATATATATATATATATATATAATATGAGTTTTCGCGTATCCTTTTAAATTATTTAGTTAAGAATTAATGTAAAAATTAATTAATGAATGGAATAAAAAGTGAATGAAATGAATGGAATAAATGAAAAATATCTTTTCGAAAGGACCTTTCTTAAAAGAAAAAAAATGAAAAAATATTAAGAGAGGTCCCTAATGGAAAAGTCTTCCTCACTTCCACAGGTCTCTTTATTGAAGCATTGAATTAATATAAAATTATGTAAGATATCGGAGAAGATAAAATGTGTCTCACCTCTACAAAGTTCTGTTGAGAAATAATTCAATTTTTTATTTCTGTCTAATGTTGTCTGTTCTACTTCCGGTAAATAATTGCAACAATGTATACTTTTGAATTTAAGATAAAAAAGGTTAATTGAAAGATTTTGAATAACTTTCACCGTTTTTAAAAGTAAATGGATAAAATAAATGGATAAATGAATGAATAAAATAAAAAATTATTTATAAGAGAAATGTATGGATTATTTACTTAGACTTAAATTGATGAATGATTTAAGAAAAATATATTTTTTTAAATTGAAATAGATGAAATAGAATAAAATATTTAAACTGTAAATGGCTAAGTGTTATTTTTCTTTATCAATAATTCTAGACTGACCTTAATTTTAAGTAGGTATGATACTTAAAAAAATTAATTATATATAAAGATAGATATTATCATTATTATAGATATATTACATAATTTAAAATCGTCACCACAAAGTGTTCACCTTCAGGAAACAAAGTAAATATATGCAAATAGTTAGCTGTTAATAGAGTTTAATGGTGTTTAATGGAAACGTAAGAATTTTTATGTTATTATTCAAAATCTTATCCTCCTAGGATTTTTCTTGATTCGGAATCGTTTGAATATAATACGGTATTAAGTGTTAGTTTTCAATTGTGTCTCATCAGATCGATTTCCACCTTAAAAGGTTTTTTTCTTCTTTTAAGAGAGATCCTTTGGGAAAAGATCTTTTTCATTTATTCCATTCATTTCATTCAATTTTTATTCTATTCATTAATTGAGTTTTACATTAATTCTTAACTATATATATATATATATATATATATATATATATATATATACAAAGGGCAGTTGTGCGTATGGGTATGTCCGGAGGAAACTTCGAAAATAAAACAATTAACGACAAAGTAAATATATATATATACATTAAATATCAGCAGAGCTTGGTTTTTGAGCAAAAGTAATAATTATCTGATTTATATTAGTGACGATAATTAAAAAATAAAATTTAACTGATATGGAATTTTTTTTGCGTTTAATATTTTAAATAGTAAACATTAACGTTTCTTTGTTGAGTGGCTGGATCAATGCAAACTCTTTTTTGACGTAAGGACTTTAATTGGGCATTCTACGAGGATACAACTAACGATTCAGTAATGGATCTTCAGGGCTAACTTAAAGAAAATCCCCACCTCTACCCAGGGAACGCCGGGTTGCCGCTCCTAGTATATATATATATATATATATATATTATATATATAATATTATATATAGCTTATTTCAGATGGACAGTTTACAAGGAAACTCACTCACTGGCCCCGTAATCTGATTTAATCGTGGTGGCACAACTCATTTAGCATGTCTCGGGCACGGATAGCCTGATGGAGCCCATCCCACTCCTAGTCTAAAACTAGTCTCAATCTTGAGTTTTCCTTCTCTTATCCTGGTTATCAAGGTTAAAGTGTCCAGTCTGCCTTTCTTTCTACCCATAATCAGAGGAAGAATAGTTGAATTCATATATTTCCCAAAGGTGAAACGTCCCATCGTGGCTATTTACTAGAGACCAAGTAGTACAGCCATACAGTACGGTTACATCTGTCAATAACATGTTTTTCTGCTAACATGAGATACTGCTACCGAGGTATATGAATTGGCCTAAGAAAGAAAGCCTACCCTCTTATTCTTAGGGTGCGTCCTTTATGGCACACTATGTATACGCTACACAATTTCCGGTTAGTTATTTTATTTACCTGTCTTTATTTTTATTTTTGCGACAGGTAAAACAACTTTATCACGCACTCAAGCGCCATCACTTTGAAGAGATGAGATACTGCTACCGTGGCATGAGAATTAGTGTAAGTAAGAAAGTCTGTCCTCTTAATTTTAGGGGTGCGTCCTTGATTGTACAATCTACACGCTACTTAATTTCCGGGTATTTCCTATGCGTATGTTGATATCAGTTTCGATAGATGAGATACTGTTACCGAAGTATATGAATTAGTCTAAGAAAGAAAGCCTACCCTCTTATTCTTAGGGGTGCGTCCTTTATGGAACACTCTGTATACGCTACACAATTTCCGGGTAGTTATTTTATTTGCCTTTCATTTTTTTTCTTTCTTTTTGCGACAGGTAAAACAACTTTATTCGCGCACCCAATAAATCGATACCAAAACGTTAAGTCTATTTATCTTTGGGTTTGCCAATGATTTTTTCCCTTGCTTTGACCCAACACAAAATATTTGCATTAGGTCACATCGCAACCAGCTTAAAATGGGCAACTTTTCTGTGTCTCCCTGGCGATGGGCCCACATCTGCCAGCAAATTTTTGAAATTTGAATCATGTACGTGAACAGTGCCAAGAAAATAAAAAAGTAAAATAAAATAAATTAATAGGTAAATATATTAAGCCAGGAAAGAAAGACAATTTAAAGTTAGATTTAAAATGTCACAAGGCACACGGTGAGAAGCGAACTCATTTCACGTCTAATCGGTGAGGATTAGAATACCCTGGTCGTATTGACTGCATAGAGATCTGTCCGAAGAAAAACGTGTATCCCGGGTTCACCATGGTTAGTATGTGACACGAGGTCACAAGTTCGGGCATCCACCCAGGATCGAACTCACTATTCAGTAGAAATGGATGAGCGATATTAAGTTGCTAACATTTAAACCACGGCGTAACGCCCTAAAAATAATAATAATATAATATAGATATATAATACCAGTCATGTATTTATTAAAACTTGTTTAAAAAACAAACAATGAGGACTGTCTAATGTTGCATGTTCAAATTTTGAGTGTATTTATTCTATGTTATGACGATTTGGGGTAATGTGACGTAAGCAGTGACGTAATTTTTGTTAGACAAAAAACCGGAAGCGAATCTCCATTATTAATAAATATGCACAACGTTTCGGGACTACAAGACTAGACACGATTAGTTGGAGAGATGATCCACTGGGAACTGTGCAAGGAATTATATTTTCACCATGCTACAAATGTTATATGCACAAACAGGAATCCGACCTTGAAAATGAGATGCACAAAATTCTCTGGGACGTTGAGATACAGACAGATCGCTTAATCCCAGTCAGAAGACCAGACGTTGTGTTAATTAAGAAGAGAACTTGTCATCTGT
>CM042170.1:73011571-73016571 GCA_023376005.1 Doryteuthis pealeii | reverse complement strand
GTTTCTCTTCTCTGTTCTTCTGTCTCTATCTCTTCTTCTTCTTCTTCTTCTTCTTCTTCTCTCTCTCTCTGTCTGTTGTCTGTCTCTATCTTCTTCTTCTCTTTCTTCTTCTCTCTCTCTCTCTGTTGTCTGTCTCTATCTTCTTCTTCTTCTTCTTCTTCTTCTCTTCTTCTTCTTCTCTTCTTCTTCTTTTCTTCTTCTATTACCCTACTTATATTCTTTCTTTCTCTCTTTCACAAAATAAAAATCAAAGCAAAACGAAAAAATAGACAAAAGTTGGAACTTGCAAAATAAAAACTGTAGAATATGGGAGAAAGATATGATCCTGGTTTGTTGTTTTTGTTTTACGGCATTATCAACCTCAGTGGGTCATTTAATGCCGTGAAGTTTTTTGAAAGAAATTAATTCTTAATGGATTTACTCAATTTTTTTTATAAACTCAGGTTTTTCTATTTAACCATAGATGGGAACCCTAATAGGTAATACACTCCGGATCAGAGTGCGAGCAGGGAGCAATGGTGATAAGTTGCTCCACATTCCCCAAACCTCCAAAACTGGCAACCTCACCATCAGATGAGTTTAAAGTCATTCCCGGACAGGAGTAGACCTCAGTCACCGCCTTCTAGCACCCATATGGTAAAAAGGGTTGGGGCTTGTCATAAGGGAAATTTGGGTTGGGCAATCATATAGGTGCAACGGCTTGACATGACCAGCCGATTGATCGTAGGGGGCCTCTCCGACCGCACGTCTAGCCTAATTAAGGACCAAAGTGGAATATTGCATGTTATGGACTGCTCAACCACCTGGGTTCTATAATAAAGCATCACGGGTCGCGTCCCACGGCCAACAGGTGGCCCCATTGGGGGAGTCTTACCCCTTTGCAGAGGCCACAAGGGCAATAGGGTTGGGGTAATCATATAGGTGCTAGGGCTTGACGAGATCAGCCGATTGATCGGAGGGGGCCTCTCCGACCACCCGTCTAGCCTAAGTGAGGGTCCCAGTGGAGTGTTGCAGGTCATGGACTGCTCATCCACCAAGACTCCATCCTTAAGCATCACGGGTCGCCACCCACGGCCAACAGGTGGCCCCATTGGGGGAGTCTTACCCCTTTCATGAAAATGTCCCTATGTGTTTGAAAATGGGTCTGAGGGAATTGGAAATTAAAGGAATAATTGGACCATATGACCTTTAGGCACCCCTTCCGCGATCTCGACTCGGGGGGACACTTTTCTCAGTTACAGCGTAAAAATCCGGTTTTTTGTTATGGGTTAGGGTTAGCGCTTAGGTTAAGGTTTGGGTTAGGGGTTAGGGTTAGGGGTTAGTTTTATAATTTAAAAAAAAATCTAAAAATCGTCTGTAAACAATTAACCGGATTTTGACGGTGTAAATGGAAACAAATGTCCCCACGAATCGAAATCGCAAAAGGGGTGCCTAAAGGTCATATGGTCCGAATAATTGATACCGTTCAAATAACGGCATTGTTGATATCGGCAAGGAAATATAGAAATGTTTCAACTCAAATTTTTGAAAAATTGAATTTTAAAATTTCAGCATTTTTTCCTCATTTAAAAGGCAAATATTTTTTCAACATTCTAAATACGATCAAACGCTCTTGAAGATAAAATTATTAAAATAAATGAATAAATAGATAAATAAAAATAAAACCAAAAGTTTTTGATGTGCGTCCAATGAAGAAATGTTGGGTCCGTTTGGTTGCTATAGAAACAAGCGGGAAATTAATAGGGTTCGTCAAAAAAGAATACTGGAAAAATTAATAAATATGTAAATAATTAAAATAAAGAAAAGGAAGAAAAGAACGAAAGAAAAAAAAAAAAAAGAAAGAAAAAAAAAAAAGAAAGAAAGAAAGAAGGAAAGAAGAGAAAGAAGAAGAAAGAAAGAAAGAAAAGAACGAAGAAGGAAAAGAAAGAAAGAAAGGAAAAAAAGAAAGAAAGAAAGAAAATAAAAGCAAAGAAATAAATAAATAAAAGAAAGAAAATAAAGAAAGAAAGAAAAAGAAAGAAAGAAAGAAAGAAAAAAGAAAGAAAGAAAGAAAAGAAAAGAAAGAAAATAAAAGCAAAAACAGAAAGAAAGAAAAAAAGAAAGAAAGAAAGAAAGAAAGAACTGGAAAGAAATAAAATTATTAATAGAATGGATTAAATGAAATAAAATTAAAAAACAAACCTCATAAAAAATTAAAAACAATTTAAAAAAAAGTATCTCACTCAAAGCGAACTTTATAAATTCGGTCAAATTTTCCGGAGTGATAGCGGTTTGATAAAACTGGCGCGAATTTTTCCCGCCATTTTAAGTAATTCTATCGGCTGTTCATTTAATCGATGGCGTCCGATCGTCAAATGATAGGACTTGAATGATAAAGAAATAAAACAAATAAGGACATAATCTGGGTCGACGAGTGTTTTTTTTTTAAATACGAAAAAGGGCAGATTATTTATTTATTTG
This sequence comes from Doryteuthis pealeii, assembly GCA_023376005.1. Classification (NCBI taxonomy): domain Eukaryota; kingdom Metazoa; phylum Mollusca; class Cephalopoda; order Myopsida; family Loliginidae; genus Doryteuthis; species Doryteuthis pealeii. Next base: position 73,014,111 of record CM042170.1, on the reverse strand, counting down.
TTTATTCATTTATCTATTTGTTTATTCTTTTTGTTTATTTTTATCGGCAATCGTGCAGAGATACACTTTAAAAAATAACACAAGCTCAAGGCTCGCCATGATTTTACGGGAGATTACACTGCAAGAATCTTCGCATTCCCTTCTTCTTCTTCACCATCTTCTTCGTCTACTTTTCAACTGACTGGTCGATGCCCAGCTCTTTCGAAAAATCGGAATATCGATCTAAATAACAGACATTTGTGTCGAAAAATACCAAATTTCTTAGATCTTGGATTAAAGTGTGATATCTGCTTGTCTACGTAAGTATACGTGTATAATACGTACCCCTGAATTATTGCTATGTAATTGCAACAAAAAGTATATTGTATATGATAAATGTTTGTGCCCCTCAGGCGTGTTTTTTTTCTTCTTGAGATATGAAAGTAAATATTTGTATATAATGTGAAACTATAAGGTTCATATACCCCATGTGATCACTATCAAGTCCTGGCACAGCATCACTGTGAACGTATGGGGAATATGACCCAATATGTTTCGCATAGGTACCCCACTGATACCAAATGTCCATAGTACCAAATGTGATACGTGTCACATACGCACATTGATATCGATATAACTAATTGGTCAGAGTGAGTGTTCTTTGGTAAGAACTTTCTTTAGAGAGAGAGAGAGAGAGAGAGAGAGAGAGAGAGAGAGAGAGAGAGAGAGAGAGAGAGAGAGAGATATCATGAAAGATATTAGAGAGAAATTAGAGTTACTTGCAGAGCTTCTACCATGTCCATCGGCTGTCATCTTCTTTCGCCATCTGGTTTGGGTTGTAACTAGGAGTTGAGTTCTTCTAAGAGCTATTTCTTCTGACTGTGCTTCTAGCTAAGGCTGATTTGGTCAAATTAAAATGAATTACAAAATGGACAAGACATCCATTTTGTGACTTGATAAAGTAATTATTTATTTTAACTTTTTACTGGTTGCACATCTGCAGAGGGGTAAGACTCCCCCAAATGTGGCCACCTGTTGGCCGTGGGTGGCGACCAGTGATGCTTAAGGACGAAATCCTGGTGTCTGAGTAGTCCATGACCAGCAACACTTAATTTAGACCCTTACTTGCGCTAGACGGGCGGTCGGAGAGACTCCCTCCGATCAATCAAGACCTAGGAACTATATAATTGCTCCAACCATATTGCCCTTATGGCAAACCCCAAGATCATACGCATTAAGTCTCTTATGAAAACATCTAAAAAATAAATATTAATGTATGCGATTATCTAACATTTAGCCACAAAATAATCCCACACGGGTTGATATGCCGTTAAAACCAATGAACCAATAAATCAAAGAATGGGATTCATAAATGTAAATATATACATATATATATACTAGCAAATATATGCACCCTCTGGGTGCCAGTATTTAAGTTTAAATGTAATAAAATATTAGATTAAATCAGAAAGGCTAATGAAACTAATAAAGAATTCAGATAAAAAGATTTGAAACGGAGGGGGTATAATCGGAAAATAGAACAACTGAAACTTACTCTTTCATCACTTCCGTTTTTCAATGCTAAATTTTCCTAATTTAACTATTTTGTTAAAATAGGAAGTAAAGAATAATATTACAGTTATTTCTTCTTGTTAATAAATATCTTTTAGGATTTATTGAAGAGATTTTTACTCATATTCATTAAGATAAAACCAAACAATTAGAAATCAATAATACCAATCACATTTTTATTAAAATCAGTTTTTTTAATATCAATATGCAAATTAGCTTTACGTTTACAGTGAAAACTGGTATTTTGTTGTATATATAAATACAATTGCATGTTATTAGTATTTAGATAAGGCCAACAGTATTGATAATGTCAAACAGTTTTATTATTAATTGAGGTTTAAATAGAAATAGAATCATGGAGAATGTGACGTAAATAACTAAGGGAATTGTGACTTGAGTAGTAATATAGTTTCGGTTACAGACAGAAAAACACACAATCTCCATTATAATAAGATATCAGATACAAAGCTGAGAGCAGGAAGAATTTCAGTATAGATATGGAAGCAGCGAAGTGAAATAACCAATCAGTCAATCAATCAAAGAATGGGCAATGTAAAACGCAGATCTCAGAGACACAGCTGAAAGCGAGAGAAAAAAAAAATCAGAATAGATATGGAAGCAGCGAAGTGAAATAATCGAAGAAAAGAAAGAAAAAAAACGATCATAAAAAAACACAAACAAATAAAACGAGAAGTGAATAGCAGTACAATGAACGCGATTCCCTAACCTCTAGATATAAAATAATCCCAGACGGGTTGAAATGCCTTTGAAATCAATCAGTCAAAAAAAGTTATCATAAATGTAAAATACACATCTCAGAGACACAGCTGAAAGTGATAGAAAGTTCAGTATGGAAGCAGCGAAGTTAAATAACCGAAGAAAAGAAGAAGAAAAAAAGAACATCGAAAAAACAAATAAAATAGGAAATAATTAGCTCTAAAATGAACGCTATTCCGTAACCTCTAGATGAAATAATCCCAGGTGGGTTG
>CM042170.1:72979071-73006571 GCA_023376005.1 Doryteuthis pealeii | reverse complement strand
ATCAACCTACCCTAATATATATATATATATATATATATATATATACATATATATACATACATATATATACATATATATATATATATATATATATATATATATATATAAACAAATTTTTGGTACAGCTGAACTTGTATAAGATTTTGAAAAATAACGACATACTTATTGATCAGCAAAATTTTATAATATATTAATATTATATATATATATATATATATATATATATATATATATATATATATTATCTAGAATTACATATCATGCAGAATTAAATAAAGCACGTCTCCTGTTTTAACAATTTTATTTATGATCTTTTCAAGATTTCTGGCCAACATTTTAACATTTGGATGGAATCCGTAGATTAGTCCACCGAAGTTCTTGTCCCAAGTACTTTCTGCATCATCAGGGGTGATGTGTTTATGTTTCATTTTTTTTTCTTCAAGTTGGTATATTAAGGGATATGGAAGCTGAAAAGAGGAGAATTGATAGTAAAAGTGTTATAGGCATTTTAAAATTTGAGAACTGCATTGAAAATTAATCTTATTTAAGGATGCTTTGTATTGTTTTATGTATAAAGCTTCGAGTATTTGGAGTATTTTTTTTTTCTTTGTGCAGAATGTGCGTATTTTCCGTTAGGGAATTCCCTGAAGATTCGCTACTGCGTGAAACTGTTGTCAGAATGTTTTAAACCATTCGCTTTTAAAACGTATATTTAGCTCTTTTTATTGAGCACTATTTAAATCGATTTTAATTAATCCAGAAATAAATATATTTGTTTGCTTCGTGGATTGGCAAAGATCTGTGATATATATATATATATATATATATATATATATATATGTGTGTGTGTGTGTGTGTGTGGTGTGTGTGTGTGTGTGTAATAAGACCAATAATTTCTGTATCGGTACGGCTCCCCGCAACATAGCGAAATCTATAACCAAATTACTAACCCCACTTTTAGGCACCATTAGCAATTCCCATATAAGAAACTAAAAAAAAAGAATATTACATACCGTCGGATTCACTTCCTTTTTTCACAACACACCACACACACACACACACACACACACATATATATATATAATATATATATATATATATATATATATATATATATATATATATATATAATATATATTTGGGAAGATGTATTTGTCACTTTTTTGAATATCAAATTACAAGAAACATCGTTCTATTAAGTAGCGATACCAAAAATTCAATCTTGCAATCATAGGGAGGGGCATATCTTTTTATTTTGAACTTTAGTAATAATTTCGTCATTTCATTTCATTTTGATAAAATAAAATGACAACATTTTAGATATTTTAGATACTGAAATTGTTAGGTTATCTGATCCATTTTTTAGACAAATCTTCCAAAACCGAGAATTTTTCAATGAATTTTTGTCAACAATCTTTGATGCCATTTCCTCAAAAACTGGTTCAAGTCCAAGATATAATTTTTGGAATCATTATTTGATGCAATAATACTCATCTTTCGTTGTTTCATAATTTGATATTTCAAAAAAGTAAAAAATCGACCTATCCTAATATATATATATATATATTTGGGAGATTATGTGCTTAATTAAAGTCATACATAATTTGTTAATCAATTAATTATAATTAAATGGATTAGGCGTGCATATCAGTTTAAATGTAAAGCGTAAACACATCGAGAATAAGCACATAATCTCCCAAAAATTTTCGGCCTTCGCCATTTCAAACACATCGTTTGACCATTTCATATATATATATATATATATATATAATATATATATATATACATATATATATGATTCCGGTAGTTAAGATTTTTCCATGTGTGGTTTAACCAAGCTGGGTAGAACGTAAGGAGATCTCAATGTGCCTAGTGCGAGTGAATGGAATGACAGAGCACGATATTCAATAAATGAAGGAAAAAACTTTAAGCTTGTTTCATTACACTAATTTATTTCAACCGTATTACTACGGCATCTTCAGGTAATCATAAGAACATGTTCTTGTGATTATTTGAAGATGCCATAGTAATACAGTTAAAATAAATTAGTGTAATGAAACAAGTTTAAAGTTTTTTCCTTCATTTATTGAGTATATATACATATATATTTTTTTTTTTTGGGGGGGAATATGTGCTTAATTGAAGTCTTACCTAATTCTGAAAATTAATTATTTGATAATTAATGAATTAGGCGGGCATATCTAATTAAATGTAAGGCTAAACAAATCGAGAAAAATCAATCTAAGTATGCACATTTCAGCCTATTAGGCCTCACCAACAGAGCTATAGACAGGAAGACTGCTTTGTGTGCTATTCGAACCCTGACTGTCAATTAATTAATTTTCAAAATTAGGTACGATTTCAATTAACCACAAATTGTTGGCTAAAAAACCCATATCAAACACATTGTTTTTTTGTTTACTTCTCACATATATATATATATATATATATATATATATATATATATATATATATATATCTTATTATAATGGAGATTGTGTGTTTTTCTGTCTGTAACCGAAACTATATTACTACTCAAGACACAATTTCCTTAGTTATTGACATCACATTCTCCACGATATTAATTTTATTTAAATCTCAATTATTAATAAAATTGTTTTACATTATTAATACTGTTAACCATATCTACATGATATTTACCGCGTACCCCACTTGTACGGGTCAGACACAAAGTCCCTATTAACGTGGGACCACCCACAAGCCGAAGCTCATGGAGTGGCAGGTGAAAAATTGCGTCGATCCCGTCGGCATTCCACCTCACGGGGGGCGCCTCAGGCACTGGGCAATAAACCCAGCCCTGCCCCTTTAAATCAAGGGGGCAGGTGTTGCCTGGGGGGATGGCCCCCTGGGATCGACGCCGTTAATTATAGCAATGGTCCAGAGGCCGAAGCCACTGTTGACCATATCTACATGGTATTTACCGCGTACCCCACTTGTACGGGTCAGGCACAAAGTCCCTATTAACGTGGGACCACCCACAACCGAAGCTCATGGAGTGGCAGGTGAAAAAATTGCGTCGATCCCGTCGCATTCCCCCTCAAGGGGGGCGCCTCAGGCACTGGGCAATAAACCCAGCCCTGCCCTTTAAATCAAGGGGGCAGGTGTTGCCTGGGGGGATGGCCCCTGGGATCGACGCTATTAACTCGTAAAGATCCAGGGCCGAAGCCACTGGACCCCTGGTGTTGACCAGGTCTACATGGTATTTACCGCGTACCCCACTTGTACGGGTCAGGCACAAAGTCCCTATTAACGTGGGACCACCCACAAGCCGAAGCTCATGGAGTGGCAGGTGAAAAATTGCGTCGATCCCGTCGGCATTCCCCCTCAAGGGGGGCGCCTCAGGCACTGGGCAATAAACCCAGCCCTGCCCTTTAAATCAAGGGGGCAGGTGTTGCCTGGGGGGATGGCCCCCTGGGATCGACGCTATTAACTCGTAAAGATCCAGGGCCGAAGCCACTGGACCCCCACCCTGTTGGGCAGGTTTACATGCTAATAACATGCAATTATATTTATATATACAACAAAATAGCGGTTTATAGTGTGAACGGGAAGGCTAATTTGCATATTGATATTAAAAATATGATTTTATTAAATATGTGCTTAGTATTATTGATTTCTAACTGTATGGATTTATTTTAATGAATATAAGCAAAAATCTCTTCAATGAATCTTAAATGAAATCCATTAACAAGAAAAAATAAATGTCATTTTATTCTTTACTTCCTCTTTTAACTAAATACTTAAATTACAAAAAAATAACAATGAAAGATGGGACTGATGCAAGAGTAAGTTTCAGTTGTTCTATTTTTCTATTATACCTCCCTCTGTTTCAAATCTTTTTATCTGCATTCTTATTTAGTTTCTTTAGCCTTTCTAATTTAATACAATACTTTATTACATTAAAACTTAGATACTTGCACCCGGAGGGTGCATATATTTGCTAGCATATATAATATAGGTGCTATATATGTAAGTGAGCAGTGTTAAATATCAATGTCAAGCCATATATACTTAAGTTAAGCTAGCGTGGATATAGACAATGCCACCTGGTTACTGACAGTTACTCGCCTATACGATCTTCAGATCAAGTCTCACTTCTGCCAAAAGGTGACAGACTCGCTTGTTTTCCGACTACTTCTAATAATAGCTTACTTGTTTACCATAACCTATTTTACAAAAGTTAGGATATTGGATTTTTTTTTTCAAAATTAAAAGAACGAAAATTTGAATCTGGGTGCGTACAAATATAAACTAGTATCTGTGTAATTTTTTTTTCGTTCAATTTAGAAAAAAATGAAATCTATGCATATATAAAAGGCTGTTGTGAGAATCTGTATGTCCGGACGAAACTTCGAAAATAAAACAATTAACGACAAATTAAATATATATACACATTAAATATCACCAGGGCTTAGTTTTTGAGCAAAAATAATGAAGATTTGATTTATATTTGGGAAGATAATCAAAAAATAAAATTTAAATGATAACAGTATGGATTTGTTTTTTTATTTAATATTTTAGATAGTAGACATGAACATTTCTTTTCAGAGTAGCTGGATCAATGCAAGGTCTATTTTTTTTTACATAGGGATTTAAATGGGGCATTCAATTCACGATTCAGTAATAATGGATCGGCGAGACTAACTTAAAAAAAACCCTCTACCCAGGCAACGCCGGGTAGCCATTGCTAGTATAATGTAAAACAAATTACAAGAAACAAATAAAATAAAACAAAGAAACAAACAAAACCATCAATTAATCAATAACCTTTGTTGGTGGATTCTGATTTAGTATCCGATGATTTCTCACTATAACTCTAGCACAAAGGGTATAGGCTCCCTCGCTGTCAGACGACTACTAGTAATAACACAATTGTTTACTATAACACTATTTTACAGTAGTTAAACAATTGGAATACTTTTAAAAAATAAGAAAAAATAAAAATAAGAATTAAATCTACGTTAATGTGAGCAATTTAAACTAGTTGCTGTTCAATTTTCTTTTTTTTCTCAATTTAGTAAAAATAAAAAAAGAACAAAATAAAAAAAAACAAAAAAAAACAAATCAATTAATCGATAAATCTTGTTAGCAGATTCTGATTTAGTATGCGATGTTTTCTCGCGGTATAGCGCTAGCGAAAAGTGTATAGACTCCTTCGCTGTCAAACGACCACAAATTTAAACTAATATCTGTTTAATTTTTTTTTAATTTTTTGTTTCAATTCAGCAAAATGAAAATAGATTAATAAGAAAAATAAAAAAAATAATTAAAAAAATATTAAAAAAACAAATAACAAAAAAAAGAAACAAAGAAACAAAACAAAAATCAATAAATTAATCGATAACTTTTGTCATCCAATTCTGATTTAGTATCGATGTTTTCCCGCTATAGCGCTAGAGAAAAGGGTATAGACTCCCTCGCTTTTCCGATGACTACTACACGAGAGCGGGAAACTTTAAACTAATAGTAATTTTCTCAGTAATTTTCTTTTTTTCGTTCAATTGAGTAAAATGAAAATAAAAAACAAAAAAATAAAATAAAATAAAAAATAAATAAATAATAAATAAAAAAAATAAATAATAAATAAAAATACCCCCCCCAAAAAAACAAAACAAAAAAAAACCAACAAAACAAACAAGTAAACAAAATAATCAATAAATTAATCGATAACTTTTGTTATCCAATTCTGATTTAGTATCCGATCTTTTCCCCGGCAGATGTTTGACGGATGAAGATTTTTCACCGATCAATCGACTTCGATCCGTTCGATCTTCGTACGTCATAAAACGCCCGTTGACGACGACGACGACGACAGCCGATTTAATCAGAGTTTCGACCTGATGAAAATTAAGAAAAAAAGAAAAAAGGAAGAAACAGCGGAAACGTTGATAGATAATTACACGACTGACAAAAAGAGGAAGAAGAGGGGAGAAAAATAAAGAAAAGAAAAAAATATTAAACGAACAAAAGCAAAAAAAAAAAAAAGAAAAAAAATTGATTTTATATTACAAATTCCACCTTTGCCTGTTTGTATATTTAGGAAGAAAATAGATAGAATTGGTTCCACAGAGACTGCGACCAGAATTCTTTAGGTTCTTGAATTTGTAGTAATTAAAATCTAATCATAATGGATATTCGGTATCTGTCTATCTGCAACTGAAACTACGTCACTACTTACGTCACAAACCGCAGGAATTGCGTAATTTTATCAATGAGTATATCATCATCATCATGTCATGCAAGTAGCACGGATATCCATGACAATCTCTCGCCAATCTTCCCTGTCATTCATTGCCCCTGGGAGGTCTTCTGCGCAGCATCCAGCATCCTCACATAGTTGGTCAATGTAGGTTTTTGCTGGGCGGCCCACATTAGAATGAACATGTGTTGGCTTCCACAGGAGAACGTCGCTTATGAGCTCGTCCTTGATTCTCCAGCAGTCTCCTGCATGCTCTGCCTGTCAAACTCGGATGGTTTGTGAGATGGGGGGGGGCAAGTGGCCGTAAAGCTGCTTCCTTGTGGGGTGCTGTTTCCACGACTTATTCAAGACTACACGCAGCGTTCTTGTGCAGCTCCTGTCTAGCTTATTCAAGGCGCTTCGTTAGGGTCCAAGTGGTACAGCCATACAGTAGCACTGATACAACCATTCTTTAGAAAAAAAAGTATGAATAAGACAAAACATCTTCCGTATAAAATAACCCAAAAGTGGTTGATATGTCATAAAACAACCAACCAACTAAGCAACCAGCCATGTAACTTAGCAACGATATCTTCTGGTACAATGTAACCCAGTGTGTCTATCTTCTGGTACCATGCAACCTAATGGAGTCTTCTTTTTTATAGCATGCAATTGAGATCATTTTGTTTGTTACTTAAAAAAGGGTCATGTACCACGAATAAACCTACTTACCTATATTTATATAAATCAGTTATGCGAAAATATTGCACTACAATATTTTTTATTCGTTTCCCCCCTTTTTTTTTGCTGTGCTTGAATATTTTTAATATCTGAGGCTAAGACGATCTTCTAGCCATCTACATTTGGTTCCATGCTTTAAATAAAGAAACGATTTGTCATAGATAACATACCCTCCAATATTTATTTCTATTTTGTTTTTGCTGAATAACCCGATTTATAGAAAAAATGAAGACTTATACACGAATATCTGTAGAGTGATTCTTCCTATTTTCTTGAATTTCGGAAAGAGTGTCACAAAAAGTTTCGATATTAAAGTTCCTGACCGAAATGCTTAGAAAACTATCTGGAAAGGAAAAGAAAGGTAAGAAAGAAAGAAAGAAAGAAAGGATTTTATGAAAGAAAGAATGTGTCGAATAACTCCGGAGATAAACAAAAAGATTATTATGAGTATATTCCGCAAAAACACGAGAAAAAAAAATACGTAGACTTTATATATATATATATATATATATATATATATATATATATATATATATAGACAAGGTGTGTCAACAAAGTATCGAGATTGAAGCTGTATTTACCGAGATAGAAATGAACAATGAATGGAACGTTTTTCTTTTTAGAATACAAGCTGTGCCAAAAAGTTTAAAAAATCTCGATACTTTTTTGACACATCTATATATATATATATATAAATATATATATATATATATATATATATATATAAACACACACATACACACACACACACACACACACATATATATATATATATATATATATATATATATATATATATATATCACATATATATATATATATATATATATATATATGATCAATAAACGGGTATCAGCCTTTTTCTGCATACAGATTTCAGACACAAATCATTTAAAAGCATCCATCACTGTTTGAACAAAAAAAAAAAAAATATTTCAATTATATTGCCTTAAGGAAGGTTTTACATAAACCAAACTTTTCAGACGTTGACATCAACATCATAATAAATTCATCTTTTTGGGAACACTTTATTTTTTCTAATATATATATATATATATATATATATATATATATATATATATATATATATATGGGACTAAATATGGAAAATAAATCCGACAATATTAAGAAATTTGAAAAAACAAGTGTTCCGAAAATAGGATGAATTTATTTATCGATGTTTAAACATTTCGGTTTCTTTAAACCTTCATCAGGATGTATCTTGGGGTGAAGAAATTGATGGATCTTTTATAGATGACAGGAGATGAAAATGTTATAAAATCTTTTTTGTTGAGTAACTGTATTTGTTCAGCGTTATATGTTTTGAAAGACAAGTCGCGATCTACGCACGCGAAGATGTCATGACGCGTGACGCAACTCGAAGAAATGCATTCAACAAAAGACAAGAAAAAGTATTAATAGACTTATTTTATGAGAACAAAGGGAACAAGTGGGAATGATAACTAAATAATTAGATGAAGCCTGGTATTTTGTAGTTATTTAAGACTATTTTAGCTAGAAACGGGGATATATTAAAAAATCCATGTCGATTGTTAAGGGAGGGCAAAAGCGAAATATATATATATATTACAATGGCTATCACGTTCACCTTCATATTCCACATTTTTTCAATTTTCTTTGATCAGATTTCTACTGTTAAGTTTGGTTTCTATAAGTTTTCTAGTTCTCATAAGATATTCTTTTGAGATATTCTTTTTTAACTTTTCCTTTCATTTCTGTTTGCAAAAAATGAAAAAGAATTGGAGAGCCTAATAGAAACTATTAGAATATATAGCCAGGAATATAGGGATGGAATTTGGAATTGAAAAGTGTGTTATGCTAGTAATAAAACGGGGTGAAAGAATACTAAAACTTCATTAAAAAAGCCATGGAAAATTGGCGAGTTCAATTAAAAGCTGGAAAACAATCCCTGGCAGACGTAAAAATCCAAAGAGGTATCTTCCAAGGAGACTCATTATCACCACTACTCTTTATTATAGCAATGATGCCACTCAATCATATACTTAAAAAATGCACAGGGGGATACAAATTCACTAACTCACAAGAAAAGATAAACCACCTTATGTACATGAATGACCTAAAGATTTTTGCAAAAAATGAAAAAGAATTGGAGAGCCTAATACAAACTATTAGAATATATAGCCAAGGATATAGGGATGGAATTTGGAATTGAAAAATGTGCTATGCTAGTAATGAAACAGGGTGAAAGAAAAACTAATGGACGGAATACAACTGCCAAATCAGGAAACTATAAAATCACTTGATGAAAATAAAAGCTACAAATACTTAGGAATTTTAGAAGCGGACAATATCATGCAAATTATTATTATTATTATTATTATTATTATTATTATTATTTGAATAATAAAAATCACGCTATAACGTCGTTTTGTTGGTTTACACACGCACCCCCACACACCCTAAACACAAACAAATATATATATATATATATATATATATATATATATATATACCTAAACCAGGACAAATTTCGCATCGTAGTAAATTTTTTATTAGAGTAATACACTTAAAATGTTCTAACTTGGCGAGGAAAGCAATTTGTCATTTACATTTACACACACACGCACACATACACACACACACGCACACACACACACACACACACACACACACACGAAGACGAACACACACACATACTCACACGTATATGTATATGTGTGTTTGTGTACGTGTGTATGTTTCGGTACATGCGTGTGTATTTTGTGCACATATACATACATATTTGGAGGCGCGTAGTGTAATGGTTAGAGTCGTAAGAAATGGACTTATTGATCCGAGTTCAATTCCTGGACGAAGCTGTTTGAATTTCATATGGGAGGTTTGAATCCAAAATTCTGAATTCAAATCTGTTAAACTCCACTTAAGAAATTGACCTTGTGTCAATCCTGCTCTTGCGGAGGGGTTGGTAAATATATATATATATATATATATATATATATATATATATATATATATATATATATAAATACCTCACGTGGTGTATTATGGTTTGCAAGCTAGATTCGCAAACCATTGTTTGTGAATATGATTCTTATTGGGCGCCCCATACTTTTGGCCTTGTGCCACATCTAAACCAAGCTTAGTAAATAACTATATATACATATACACCACTCTGTCGGTTGACCTGCAACACTCTACTTAGAACCTTACTTGGGCTAGGCGGACGGTCGGAGAGGCCCCCTATGATCAATTGGCTGGTCACGTCAAGCCCTAGCACCTATATGATTGTCCCAACCCTATTGCCCTAATGGAAAGCTCCAACTCTTTTTATCATATGGGTGCTAGAAGGCGGTGGCTGAGGGTCTGCATGTCCTGGGATGACGTTTATCTGATGGTGAGGTTCCAGTTTTGGAGGTTTGGGGAATGGAAGCACCCCTTCACCACCATTGCTCCCTGGTCCACTCTGACCGGAGTGGTAGTACCTGTTAGGGTCCCATCTATGGGTTAAATAGAAAAATGTATTTATAAAAAAATTGTATAATCCATTACGAATGAATTTATTTCAAAACTTTATCGGCATTAATTGATCCACTGAGGTTGATATGCCGCAAAACAAAACAAACTAAACCAATTTTTTTTCTTTACGCAATTTCATCGGTACTGATCGACTCATTTTACCCATTTGATTTTTCTTGACAGCAGATAAGCAGAATTTACATCTTTGCATTTCATCTTGGACGATTTGCACAGTTTCATTTTTACACAGAGGGTATTGCAAGAGAATAACGGTCGGACGATTAAGGAACAAGAGTATTGATAAATAGATTATCCAGTGCTATTAATTGTTTTATCGGTAAATTTTGTCTATAAAAATAAAATAACAGAAAAAATAAACTACTAAATTCATGACTTAATAACAAATTATTTTCGGCCTGCTATAATGAAACCAAAAGGTTTAATACAATCTTCAAATGGGAGTATAGTAATATCTTTTTAACCAGAGGTTGTTTGTTGCATAACGGTCGGAAGATTAAGGAGCATGTCATTAATATAATAATAATAATAATAATAATAGATGACGGATCACGCTTCCCAGACAGGAGACTCGACCTAGTGTTGAATAAAAAAAAAAAGAAAAAAAAGAGAACGTGTCAACTGGGGAACTTTGCCGTTCCGGCAGATCACAGGGTGAAGTTGAAGGAAAATGAAAAGATAGATAAATTCCTAGACCTTCTCAGAGAATTGAAAAAGCTCTTGAATATGAGAGTTAAAGTGATACCAATTATAGTTGGGGCACTTGGAACGGCCCCAATAAACTTGGGAAAAAGACTGGAGGAACTGGAAATCAGAGGGAGAATTGAAAACATCCAGGCTACTGCACTGCTGTAATCGGCTAGAATACTCAGAAGAGTCCTGGAGACCTGAGGAGACTTGTTGTCACTCAACCTCCAATGAAATACCATCAGCCTACGTTGGTATGTTATCAATATTGTTATTTTTATTATTATCTTTTTTCACGTTATTGCTTCCTTTGTTGTTTTCGGTGATGTTTCGTATTTGCACCTAATTGGTTATTTTCGTGTACTTTTGCTATTCAGGTCTTTGAATTTATTTTCTTTACGAGATTTCATCGGCACTGATTGGCTCATTTTACCCATTTGCTTTGTTTATATTTGTTTTCAATTTAAAAAAAACATTAAAAAAAACAACATTTTTCCATTATAATCCATGAAATCCATATTTCAGGGTGGGTTGATAGCGGTTGAATATATAGTGTCAAGTCTGATTTTCTTAGGTAAAATACAAAATTAATGTCAACAGTGTGTAGCGATTGTCTGCCCCTGTTTGGGCTGGAAGAGTTATCTTCCTTTGTTCTCAGGTCTTCACCGCTAGGCGCCCCTGAAGCGCCAATTTTGAACCCTCTTTTTGTCAATGGGATTGGAACCAACACAGATGGCTTAGACGTTTGAGTCTACACCCTATCATGTGGGTGGCTTTCGCCTCCCATCCTGTCTTTAGTAAGTGACATTACTTTATGGGCTCTCCATATCTTCCTTATACACCATAACTTCTTGGGGCTGGGTTAGCTCAGTCGGTAGAGCGTTCGGCTAGAGACCACAAGGTTACTAGATCGATCCCGGTCCTCGCCAACTCAGCGTATGAGTAGCACAGGGATCTGTGTGGTAAATTGAGGAGCTGATGGTAGGTGTGGCGCTCCACCTCAGATGCTAAAATAATCTCCTTGGTCTAGCGCTAGTGAAAAGGGGATGGACTCCCTCGCTGATTGGCTGATACCGACATTAAGCCGCCCCGACGACTTTACTTTTTTTATGTATATTCTTTAAACTTCCATAATGTACTTCTAGGGGTCGGTTTAGCTCAGTCGGTAGAGTGTTCGGCTAGTAATCACAAGGCTCTTGGTTCAATACCGGTCCCCGCCAACTCAGCGTATGAGTAACACAGGGATCTGTGCGGTAAAGTGAGGAGCTGATGATAGGTGTGGCGCTCCACCTCAGATGCTAAAACAATCTCCTTGGTCTAGCGCTAGTGAAAAGGGGATAGACTCCCTCGCTGTCTGGCATCATTAGGCCGCCCCGAAGACTTTACTTTACTTATTCATATATGTGTTGCTTATGTATCTTGTTTCATATATGTATTCCTGTTAGAGACATTTTCTCCACGTACTCATTAAATTCCGTTCTTACATTTCAAACCCTTGTCGGAATATTGTTTGTACTTATATATACCCACGTTGGGAGGCCTCTAAGCCAACCAACCAACAATAACTAACTGTAATACGTTCTACATCTTACAAGTGTAATACCAGATCCGAGCAAGATTACCCGGCATTTCCCCTTTTTTAATATCAGGTGTGTGTTAAAAGCCCACTCCTATTTATAGACTCGGCGAGAACTATGTGATCAAACTCTTAGCCAATCACTGGCAGTACTCTGCTACTGATACAATACTTAAACCAACAGCACTGGCCATAACTACCTTGACTTTCGTGGACGACGGACATAGGATTAGATCACTGGACTTTTAACAACTTATTCGCTTACCAAAGGAAACCATAATACAGGACTTACTTATTTTAAGCCCTTTTCAACTGGCCAAGGATGGCATTTAAAAACAACACCCCTCTCAGAACAGCTGTCAGTAATCATCATTTTCAGTTGTGAACGGACAAATAAAATGCTGAAGTTCGGTACTCTACAATCGTCGAAATTGAGGGGTGACAAGAATTTTAATGTTTGTTTAAAGGTCTGCGGTTATTTCTGGGGCGTGTTCATAGGGTTTCCTTTTAACCCCATCATATTTGGTGGTTGCGTGTGAAAATGAATTAAAGGAAAAAAAAAGAAAGAGAGACAAAGGCAAAGGTAGTTTTAGGATTTAGGCTTTATTCATGGGTCATAGCTACCTCATGGAGAGGAGATTTCTTCCTGTCCAGTAATAGTGTCTGATCCCAGTTTAGGCCCTCGTCCGAATGGCCGAGAGATAAGTGGGTCCTTTTTCCTGAACTGGTCGGAGGGTTCTTCTGATCTGAAGGCTCACGAGAAACACACACAGATACAAATACACACGCATATATATATATATATATATATATATATATATATATATATATATATATATATATAAAGTTTGTAATGAAGAAAACGCTTCTGAAAATCAGAATGTTTCGCAAGTTGTCTGGTGTCATCAGAATATCAGAATTATCCTATTGACAAATAAATTGATAAATCAAACAGCTAGAGTATATATATATATATATATATATATATATATATATATATATATATATATATATATATATATATATAATTCATATATATATATATATATATATGCATATATATATATATATATATATATATATATATATATATATATATATATATATATATATATATATATATTATATATATTATTAATTCTCTAATTTCTTTACCGTTTACTACTTGTTCTTCGATTTTGCTCCGATTATGTTGGGATCAATCAATATCGATTTTGGTTGTTGCATAAAAACAGGAAATCAAATCGACCTGAGAAAATACTATAAAGAGTGAAGAAGAGGAGAAGAAAGAGTCAAATCGAATCAGAGAAAAATCGTATCTCAACGTTTAGACATTCTCAGTCATTACCCTCGGCACCTGCACCCCCCCTAAAAATAACAGAAAACAAAAACAAATATCGAAATTTCTCCAATCTCTCCCTGTAACTGTAATCTTTTACTCTTTTTATTAGTTTTCTCACTCTTTTCTGTGTAGCCGCAAATCTTAGTATTACACTCCAATTTTTAAGTCTAGATTCTGGAGTTCAGGCCTGAGTAGAATATACTATATAAGGTTTAATAAGGATTTCATACATCTTTAAAATATCCCTCTTTCCTTGTTTATGTTCAGTGTCACATAAACCTAAATAGAAATATCGCTACTAGCCATCCAATGAGAAGCATTTTTAGCGTTTAATGAATATTCATGACTAGTTTTAGAAATCTTGGGTAGATTAGGTGAGCGTTGAAAAAAAAACAAAACAAAAAAAACATCCCCATTTTTATTTTCCTAGTTATATTTGTTAACTGTATCAATAATATGATGGACTGTTATATCAACCTTCTGTGCTGTCCAACCATTTGTAGGACTGTCTATTTCTGTTCCAAGGATAATGGCCGTGTAGTCTCTTCGACTATTTTTCTATTCTGAGGATTTCGGCTTCAGATTTCGGAAAATCAGGATCCAATCGGATCGCGGATGAAAAGGCGAATTTTTAAAATGATTTCTTGTTTCAATTAAATTCTGTCAATTGCCTCTGAATATTTTAAATAGTAGACATTGATTTTTCTTTTCGGGGTGGCTGGATCAACGCCAGGTCTTTTTTTTACATAGGGATTTTAATGGGGCATACTACCAGCATCCAACTGGTGATTCAATAATAATGGAGGACCTTTTTTGCACCCCCTCTACCCAGGCGACGCTGGGTAGCCGTTTCTAGTGTTATGTTTTAGGATCGCCGCATTTATTTTGCGCGGGAAATTCGGAACCTGGACAAAGAAGAAATTGGACAAAGAAGAATTTGAACAAAGAGACTGGAAGGGGAAGAAAGAACTTCCGGTCAAAGGAACAAAAGGATGTGTGGGCGGCTGCCTTTACTTAAGGGGTCAGCAGTAGCAGTTAGAGAGTCAGACCCCAGAGAGACGGCGAACAGAGCGGACGGAATGACCGTTGACACGGTCGATCGCTGCCAGCTAG
This sequence comes from Doryteuthis pealeii, assembly GCA_023376005.1. Taxonomy (NCBI): domain Eukaryota; kingdom Metazoa; phylum Mollusca; class Cephalopoda; order Myopsida; family Loliginidae; genus Doryteuthis; species Doryteuthis pealeii. Next base: position 72,991,397 of record CM042170.1, on the reverse strand, counting down.
CAGTGAGGCGCGCCCACCACCTTCCACCACAGTAGCAGCAGTAGTTCCCACTTTTCAATGCCCGCCACTCACACGCACCACGAGGGGGAAAGAAATAAACGTTCAGAGTCTTACTACTACATATGTCTACGTGTGAATCCTTATACTCCATTACTAACACATACGACCCAGCAACAGTATATAACATGTACGATTTTGTGGCCCGAGTCGAGCCCTATGCAACACTAGTACCATATGAAAAAAAAGGTATAGATCCAACTATTCTCCATCCAGCTATGAGTAAATAGTAGGGCAGACTAGGCTCTCTAACCGTTGGATGGCAATCGGTCTAAGAGAGTGAAAACATATGATAAGTCGAAACACGTGTCTATGGATGACTATATATATATATATATATATATATATATATCCTACTATTACTATTTCTACGAAACATTACACCAGTTTCACACCTGATGATCCGTAACCTTTGTTGGATTGCTACACCAATTCCACCCAGATATCAAAAAGATGAAAGGAGCGAACAAAAACTTGTTCGACAAGAATTGTCAGTAGAGTTGTTTAAAAGAAAAAATGCTGCCAAAATATACTATATATATATATATATATATATATATAATGCTCTCCCATAAATGGATGGAGCACTCTATGGCGGCCTTTACATATATAGAGATATGTGTATTAAAACAGTTAACTGTACGTGACTATTGCCTAACGTTTAAGGTGTTTGACTGACACTGAACCGACTGGATTTCCATTCCGGTTGTAGGTAGCTTACAAATGTCTAGCCACACTGAAGAGACTTGATAAGTCGAAACACGTGTCTGTAGATGACTATATATATATATATATGTATATATGTGTGTGTGTCTCTCTCCCTCCTCCTTTCTATCTGTGTGTGTGTGTGTGTGTGTGTGTGTTTTTTCTGGTGATGTAATTGTTACCAGCGCAGCACTTCGAAACGACAAATGGAAGCTTCGGGTAATTTTTTTATAGTTTTATCATTTTTTTTTAACAAAACGGTTCGGCTTATACGTTTTCTTTCTTCGGGCATTGGGGCAACAATATTTTTTTTTCTCTTTCTTCCCTTTTCATTTCTCTCACATTTCATTTCTTTTTTTAAAATTTTTATGCAGCTTTCTTTCCAGCTTTCAACTCTTTTTTTTCTTCCTTCCTTCCTTCCTTCCTTCCTTTCCAACACAAGAAAAAAACCAGCAAATAGTTTGATTGTAAAAATATACTACCAAACATAACCTGGGAAAAATAATTGAAAAAAAGAAAAGACCAAGATAGTCGTACCAACCGAAAATAATCGGTTGAAACTATAATACTTGCCCAAAAGAAAAATATCATATATATATATATATATATATATATATATATATATATATATATATATATATATATATATATATATATATATATATATATAAACTGCCAGGGTTATCTAAGGCTAAAAAGTAAAGAATGTTCAATACCTGAGTAGAGCAAATAATAAAGTTAAACCCAATGAGTCAGATATACCTACTAACAATTTCGCTTAGTAGCTCATCAGGGCAAAGATCTTTGCCCTGAAGAGCTACTATGCGAAACTGTTAGTAGCTATATCTGACCCATTGGGTCTAACTTTTATATATATATATATATATATATATATATATATATATATATATATCGCACCCGTCTTTTTAAAGGTGATTCTTACTTCCTTGTTTTTTCTCGTAGCTTCTATTTTTTTCTTTTTTTTTCTTTATGCACCTCTATAGAGAGGTACCCCCCATGACATGCAACACTATAATTTGGCCCTTACTTACAATTGACTGATCATGTCAAACCTTAGCACGTATATAATTGTCCCGTGTGCCAGCGCGTGGTGCAATGGTTAAAGTCATGGTGAATGGACTCGTCGCCCGAGTTCAAATTCTGGACGTGGTAATTGCATTTCACTTAGCGCTAATACCCTTGGGAAAGGAAAGGTATGAATCTTACTCGCCCTCCAGCTATGAATAAATGTTAGGGCAGACTGGGCTCTTTAACCTTGGTTAGACAATCGGTCTAGGAGAAGGAAAACTCAAACCTGTTGAACTCCGCTTAAGAAATTGACCTTGTGTCACATCTTGCTCGTACGTAGGGGTTGGTATATATATATATATATATATGATTGTCCCGAATCTATTGACCTTATGGCAACCTCCCCACACCAACCTTTCTTATATATGGGCTAGAAGGCAGTGGCTGATTTTTTTGTCCTGGGTATGTAAAGTAAAAAGTAAAGTCGACGGGGCGGCCTAAAATCGGTATCAGCCATTCAGCGAGGGAGTCTATCCCCTTTTCACTAACGCTAAACCAAGGAGATTGTTTTAGCATCTGAGGTGGAGCGCCACACCTACCATCAGCTCCCTACTTTACCGCACGGATCCCTGTGCTACTCATACGCTGAGTTGGCGAGGACCGGTATCGAACTAGGAACCTTGTGGTTTACTAGCCGAACGCTCTACCGACTGAGCTAACCCGGTGGGGAATGTTGAGTACCCAGTCATCACCATTTCTCCCAGATTCACTCTGAACCGGAGTGGTACTACCTGTTATATATTCAAATGCGACATCTGACTTGACAGTCACAGGAGGCGCTGTAACTTCAGGGGCACAAAAAAAATTATTATAGTCTTCCGAGACTGAAATTTCAATACAATACTGTGTGTATATACATAGGTCTAGCAACAGGCCTTGAAAAGCCATTGTCAAAATTAAAGATCAAAAACCTACCTTATGCTGAGAACAGATACTACACTTTGATCTTAACTCCTAGTCCAGGTATGTGTAATAATTATTGCGTATTAACGATGTTGCTACAGAATATCGTGATGAACATTTTGTACGTATATCCTCATCAGGATAGAACGTTAGCTCGTTTTTACGTTCTAAAATAGAAAAAAAAACTACCATTAGAGTTCTTTTGGTTGCATCTCCTTGACCAGCCACAAAAAGTTAGTATATCAGACTCATTTAACCCTCTCTCGTTCACCAATTCTTGAGAGTAATTCGAATTGTTTGCAATGCCTCTCGGTCAGACTGTCCATCGTAATGAGGTCCGCTTTTATAACTATCCGCTATAATTAATGAATAAATAATAAAAATAAAACAGAAAGAAAGAAAGAAAGAAAGAAAAGAAAGAAGAAAAGAAGAAAGAAAAGAAAAAAAAAAAAAAAAGAAAGAAAGAAAGAGAAGAAAAGAAGAAAGAAAGAAAGAAAGAAAGAAAGACAGAAAGAAAGAAAGAAAGAGAAGAAGAAGAAAGAAACTGAGACAAAAGATGCACAAATAGAAAGAATGAGACCGAGAAAGAGAAAAAGAACGAAAGAAAGAAAGAAAGAAAGAAAGAAAGAGACAGAAAGATAGAACGGACTAAGGTAAATTAATGATAATGAACAGTCAGAGAAAGAAAGAAAGAAAAACGAGATAGATAGATAGAAGAGAGAGAGGAGAGAGAGAGAGAGAGAGAGAGAGAGAAGAGAGAGAGAGAGAGAGAGAGAGAAGGAGAAAAAAAGAGGAAGAAGAAGAGGAGATTGAACAAGAAAACAAAAAAAACAAAAAACAATAACAGGAACAGAAAAAGAGAGAGAAAGAAAGAAAAAAAAGGAAGAAGAAAGAAAGAAAGAAAGAAGAGATATAGATAGATCGAGATAGATAGAGTAGAGAGAGAGAGAGAGAGAGAGAGAGAGAGAGAGAGAGAGAGAGAGAGAGAGAGAGAGAAGATAGATAGATAGATATACACGAAAAGAGAAGAAAGAAAGATTGAGAGCTTTCGAAACAAAGTAAACAACAAAAACAATACCCCCCCCTCAAAAAAAAAACAACTAAAAAATGAAAGCAGAACCAATTGTCATTTTCTTTTTTGTTTTTATGTCTTTGTTTTTGTCCTACGCAGATGGACGTTGTTAATTCGGTGGAGTGATTGAAATTCCTCTCCGAGCAGAGAAATCAAAACGTATGCTCGATATAATGTCAATTATATAAGACTAGCAGTGGCTACCCGGCGTCGCCTGGGTAGAGGGGGATTTTTCAAGTTAGTCTCGCAGATCCATTATTACTGAATCATGAGTTGAATTCTCGAGGGATGCCCCATTTAAATCCCCATGTAAAAAAATAGACCTTGCATTGATCCAACTACTCTAAAAAGAAATGTTAATGGCTACTATCTAAAATATTAAATGAAAAATAAATCCATGCTGTTATCATTAAAAAATTTTTTTAATCATCTTCACGAATATAAACCAAATCTCTAGTATTTTTGCTAAAAAACCAAGCCCTGATGATATTTAGTGTGTATATATATTTACTTTGTCGTTAATTGTTTTATTTTCGAAGTTTCCTCCGGACATACATATACACACAACTACCTTTATATATGTATAGAAAACCAAGCCCTGGTGATATTTAATGTGTATATATTTACTTTGTCGTTAATTGTTTTATCTTCGAAGTTTCCTCCGGACATACATATACACACAACTGCCCTTTATATGTGTATAGAAAACAAGCCCTGGTGATATTAATGTGTATATATATTTACTTTGTCGTTAATTGTTTTATTTTCGAAGTTTCCTTCGGACATACATATACACACAACTGCCTTTATATATGTATAGATTGACAAATTGATTGATTTTAACGGCATTTCAACCCGTCTACGCTTATTTTATGGCAAGAGGTATTCGTATTCAGTGTACGTTTATATCTACAATTTTTGTTTTGTTGTTTCTTAACCGTTTTTGGTACACACATCCCTATTGTCATATCGGGGAAAAACACTTTTTAGGGGGATTCAACTCTAGTGAAGGGGAAACCGTCAGCATATTGTAAGCCTTATGAACAGGGCATAATTTTGATCGGTTTCGTTTGTTTTGTTTTACGGCATATCAACCTCAGTGGGTTATTTAATGCCGATATAGTTTTGAAATAAATTCATTCGTAATGAATAATCAATTTTGTTTATAAACTCATGTTTTTCTATTTAACCCATAGGTGAGACAGGTACTACCACTCCGGGTCAGAGTGGACCAGGGAGCATTGTATTATGCATTAAGAATGAATTTATTTCACAACTTTGTCGGCATTAAATGACCCACCGAGATTGATATGCCGTAAAACAAAACAAACAAACAAACAAAAAAAACAACGTATTCCAAAAAAAGATGAATTTATTTCTTATGGTAAAGTCGACATTTAGACGTTTCAGTTATCTTAAACCTTCGTCAGGACAATACAAAAGACTGGAAAAAAATATTGTATGAACAATGATGGATGTTTTTAAAGTGAAATGTATTTAGAGAAAGGGCTCATAACACACACAAGTGTTACATAATCTATGCTGTTGCATAAGATTTTGTCAATCCCCTGTATTTCCAAAGGGATGGCCCTTTTCATATCACGGTCGGGACTTTCCATGGAATAGTACAGAAAATCCCGCGAAATATGTGAAGTCACGTGGGACCTGGTTGGTTCCTCAGTTTTCAGTTGGACGTCAGGCAGTGAAGATGTGCTGCCCTAACTGTAACTCTCTCTGCATACGCGCGCTATGTTACATGAAATGTTTAGTTAAGGAAATAAAGTTTAAGAAAAATAACATGGTTTTGTGATTAATGAATGTCTTGGTAACAAGACTGATCTAGAAGAAGAAATGAGTTAAGTGCCACCGACGACCAAGACGAAGTCACCAAGAAGAAGAATATAAGATAGAAGATGAACAGAAGAAGAAGTAAGAAGTAGAATGAAAATGGTATACAACACAAGATCATAAATGCAAAATCATTATTTTACAAGTATATTCATTTCGTTATCCCTTGGAATATCTTTCTTGAGTCACACATGCAAAAGGTTTCGAAACACAGGTACGAGAAATATCCCCAGCTTGTAAATTAACAAATAATACGCAATTGGCTCATAGTAAGGAATTCTTTCATATGTATACGCGTAAAAAAGCCACTGACGGTATACAAAATTGGGGCACATTAACACGGGCGAGTTATTGTACTCATATGTAGGCTGATTAAAGTGTATACAAAAAGTGACTTTATTTCTCCTTTTGTTCTCTAATCTTGGAGATCACTATCAATAGTTGCTTCCCCCGACTTGACTGCCTGTTGTCAAAATGGAGCCAGAGAGGAGACTTTTTATTCACGCTAAACTCTTCCATCTGAAATCTATTCCTGCTTCCTGTAATCGTTGCTCGATCCGATTGTCAGTCAGGCAGAAAAGAAAAGCAAAGGAAGGTACTGGGGGTGGGGAGTTAGGGAAGATAGGTGGCGGGGGTGGTGGCAACTGTTGAAATCGAAAGTGAAACTGAAAGTTAAAGTATAACTAAAAAGCCGTGACAAAAACTGACAATAGAAAGAATGAAAAAAGAAGAAAATAAAAAAATGGTAAGAATGAAAGAAACGAAAACAAAAACAAAACAAATAACAAAAACAGCACAAGAGGGTGAGAATGAAAGTGGAATAGAAGGAAGTTGAAAAGAAAAGAAAGTCAAAAAATCTCTAGAAAAAATGAAAATAGAAATTGAATGAAAGATGATGCAACAAAGAAAGAAAGAAAGAATAGGCAGTGGAGAGTGTGATTGGAGTTTGGGAAAATGCGGTAGGGTGAGTAGAAGTGTTGAAATCGAAAGTGAAACTGAAACTAAAAAGTATAACTAAAAATCCGTGACAAAAACTGATAAGGGAAAGAAAGAATGAAAAATAATGAGAAAATAAAGAAAAAACAAGAGGGTGACAAGAAAAATAGAATAAAATGATTTTGGAAAAGTGAAAAATTAAAAATCTCTATGAAGTAAAATATGTGAAGAAAATTTAAAAACGGAATGAAAAAAAAAGAAAGAGAATAAAAAAGAATGAAAGTAAGACAGAAAGAAGGAAAGAAAGAAAAGAAACGAAGGCAAATTTCAATAGAGAGATTGAAGTAAAATAAGAAAAGAAAAGAAAGAATTGAAGAATAGAAAAGAAAGAAAGAAAAAAGAAAGAAAGAAGGACATATTTAACAGCGAGATTAAAGTAGTAAAAAAGAATAAAAATTGAACAGTGGGAAAGAAAGAAAGAAGAAAGAGAAAGAAAAAAGGAAAGAAAGAGAGAAAGAAAGAAAGAATGAATGAAAGTAAGAAATGTACAGTTAAGTATAGACGAGATTTTAAAAAAAGTACCCAAATTTTCCGCCAGGTGTTTCGTCACGAATATTCAAATAAAATAAATTTCTAGTCAAGAATTAATAATGAAAAGGTTTCTATCTCCGATTAAAAATAACTGACCACCATTATGAAATAGACAAAACAAACAATATGGCGTGGAGAAGTATTTAGAGTATTGTCTTGAATAAAAAAGGAAGCTTCTTGTTTATTCCGACCTGCCCTGTCAACAGTTTCCTGTTAAGACCCACCCCGATAAGGACGTCCTGGATACAACATTAAGTACATCAGACGGTGAGACTACAGTTATGGGGCTTCCGGGAATGTTTAGTACCCCTTCTTTGCTACCATACTTAACACCATCAACTGTGTGAAAAGTATTTGTATTAGATAGGAATATTTGAAACCATATAATTGTATGAAAATTAATTTGTAAATATAGGAATACTTGAAGGCATACAATTGTGCGAAAATGTGACAGGAATACTTAAAACCACACAAACATGTGTAAGTTACTTTGACCATTAAGGCACCCCTTTTTGATCTCGATTAAGAAAGGACATGTTTTTCATTTACACCGTCAATATCCGGTTGTTTGTTAGGGGTTAGGGTAGGGTCAGAGGTTAGGAGTTAGGGGTTAGGTTAGTTTAGGGTTAGGGTTTTTTTTATAATTTTTAAAAATCTAAAAATCGTCTGTTAAACATTTTATACAATAAAACATATTCTGATTGAATGCACACACCTATCCCACACTCGAAGAAAGTTCTACAATGTTAACAGCATGGACAAACTATTTGGAAAAATAGATCCCAAGAGGATATTAAACTTTTTGAAAAGAACCGGCCTCTTATCAAGGATGTAAGTTCATAAGACCTACAAAAATCACCCACACACTCTCTTGATGTTCAAATCCTCAACAGAAAACTTGATTTCAAAAAATAACTAAACCTCTATCACTATACCTAATTATCAATAGAAGCAAGATATGGAATGATATGCAGGTGGTTGCACACATGGCAGCTGTACCTTACAAAGAAATAAAACAAAATGTATTCGGCATAAAATAAGCCAATGGGTTGACATGCCGTAAAACCCAACCAACTAACCAACCAACCCACCAAGAATGAATAAAACAAAAATCGTATTCAGCATAAAATAACCCAAGGCTTGATGATTAGTAATATCTGCGTTATTCGGACTATTGTTATCTGCACAACGTTTCGACAGATATGCCCTCCGGTCTACTTCAGGTATTTCTTGTCGGACTCAGGAACATTCTTTTCTAACTCAGGAACTTTCTTGTCGTAATCGGGAACATCCTTGTCGTAATCGGGAGCCATCACGGAACTTTGAACCTAACCCTTTATTCAATCCACGGGTAACCTGTTTTCATTCCGCTAACCATAGCTGGGGTAGGAGTTGTGTTAATTATTTTTCTATGTTACTGTCTCTACTCAGGATTAACCCCGGAATCCAGAGATAACTGTCACTTAGAACTGTCTTAAAACTAACTTATCCTCTAGGCCATGTGTCCAATTGAACAATTCAGTGTGAATTTTGGGAACTTATAAACCTAATGTCTTGTTTTGGCTAAAATATCTACCTATTCATTTTATGTAAACGTTGTACAGATAACAATAAAGATGAGGACAATAGTCCGAATAACGCAGATAATACTAATAACTCAAGGGTTGACATGTCGTAAAACCCAACCAACCAGCCAACCAACATATACTTTGTCTATTTCATTTAAATATTTATGTTGTTTATTCCTAAAAAAAAACAAAGTGTTGTTGTGTGAGAGAAAGGAATGTACACATTTGTCAATAAATCGTTGCAAAGACGAGAAGCAATTGCTCCTCATAGATCGGATTTGAAAACAACAAGAAGAAAAAAAATCGGAAAACCATTACTGGAAGCGATTAAACGAAGAATTTCGAAGAATTTCCAATGTTCTCTTAGATCTGTCAACTCCTGTCGATTTGGAAGAATTTAGCTTCCATTCATTTTTACACAATGTTTCCTGGAAACGGAATCGGAAACAATTAATTCTGGAGGGGGTGTGGTGGCAGGAATCTCCAACAATTGTATTTAAATGTATTTCAAAAGTTGACTTTTTCTATGGTAGCAATTTTTAAAAGCGTCATTTTGGTAAAAAGTAAAAGGCATTTAGCATTCTAAACATAAAGTTTTTAGCTGTTACTTTGGCTAGACGGCAGATCAATCGGCTTGTTACATCAAGCCCTAGCATCTATATGATTGTCCCAATGATATTGCATTATGGTAACACTGCAACCCTTTTAATCACATGTGTGTGTGTGTGTGTGTGTGTGTCCCCGCGCACTTACACATGGACACACTAGAGAGAGACGGGGCGGCCTAAAGTCGGTATCAGCCAATCAGCGAGGGAGTCTATCTCCTTTTCACTTGCGCTAGACCAAGGAGATTATTTTAGCGTCTGAGGTGGAGTGCCACACCTACCGTTAGCTCCTTACTTTACCGCACACATCCCTGTGCTACTCATGAAGATAGCTGATATATATATATATATATATATATATATATATATATATATATATATAATTCCACCTGGCTTTGTTCCTTATATTCTCCAGCCATCTTCTTTCCTTTTTAAAATCAATCGCATGCGACGATGACGTCAACATTGTTATTGTTATTTTATTTTGTATTTAAAATAATAATAGATAAAATACATTTATACATGGATAAAACTCCTGGCTGAAACACGTGTCAGTAAAATAAAATAAAATAAATCCTATTTCATCCATTCAACAATTTCTTTCTTTTATTTTTCATTTCAACATACCGTCGGATTCCCTTCCATTTTCAACTTACACACACACACACACACACACACACAGACACACACACACACACACACACATATATATTATATATATATATATATATATATATATAGAGAGAGAGAGAGAGAGAGAGAATGATTCGCGAGAGTCCGTGCTGTCAACGGACTTCCACGACTCTATCTCTCACTCCCCCTCTCTATGTATCGATCGATTTTTCCTTCTCCCAGACGGGTTGCCATACCAAGGTTAAAGATCCAAGTATATTCTACTATTTACCCGTACCAAGAGGAAGAATAGTTGGATTCATACCTTCCCCAATGGTACTAGCGTTGCATGAAATGCAAATAGCCTCGTCTCAGATTTGAACTCAAGTGACCACCTATGATGTCATGGCCATCATTTCGGAATAGAGTGATGGCGTGTCAAATAGACACAACGGTTGTATACTTATCTCTGAATCGGTACTACTTTGGAGAGGTTCGAATCCGGTTGCTGGGTTGATGTGGATTTGGCTGACAATTCTTTGGTGTTTGGCGCTAGTAGCCCAGATATCCATGACAATCTCTCGCCGACCGTCCCTCTCACTCATTGCTCTGGGGTGGTCCTCTGCGGAGCATCCAGTATCCGCACAGAGCTGGTCGACGAACGTCTTTGCTGGACGGCCCACACTGGCGAGCCCATGTACTAGCTTCAAGAGGAGGGACGTCACTTATGAGTTGGTCCTTGCTTCTCCTGGAGTATCTAATATATCTTAAGATGATTTTTATTGGATATTGTAGAAATACTCTACAGAAAATTAAATTCGGTTTTACGAATAAAAAAAAGAAAAAAAAGAAAAAAGAAAGAAAGAAAAAAGAAAAACGCAAAAGAAAAGAAAAAAGAAAATGAATCTTTTTAGAGAAACTAATTTTTAATCATCATCATCACCTCATAGTTCGATAGGAGAACGTCACTTATGAGTTCGTCCTTGCTTCTCCATCAGTGTCCAAAATATCTTTAGATGATTTTTATCGTATATTGTAGAAATGTTCAACAGAAGATTAAATTCGATTTTATGAATAAATAAAAAAGGAAAAAAAGAAAAGAAAAAAAAAAAAAGAAAAACGCAAAAGAAAAGAAAAAAAAAGAAAATGAATCTTTTTAGAGAAACTAATTTTAAATCCATTAAATATTAAAAGCAAATAAAAGGAAAACGCAATAATATCGATGATTGTTTAGACATTACAGTCAGAGTTTGTGCAATGGAGTATTTTTTTGTTGTTGTTTCGTTCTTATTCTGTAAAACACAGTCAAAATCCGAAAAAAGATCTTCCTGGAGAGCGTACGTAGAGAGACACAAAACGCGGGAAGTTAAATTCGTCACATCTTCTTTTTCGTTTCTCTAACAATCGTTTTCTGATAGAGAAATAGATGCTGAGTGCAATTTAATTGGATTTGTTTCACATCACTTTAAATAATTGGCTGTTCGAATTATGAAAAAGAAAAAGAAAAAACACATAAGAGATAAAAGAAGAATGATTGACTCAACTGCATTTTGCATACGGGCAATTTCAATATGGCGATATTTTGTTGGTGAACATTACTTTGACAATTGTCTCGTTCTCCGATTAAAAGTACGAGCAGCTAAATCAAACTGCGCTCTTGACGCACGCTTTTATTTTAGTTGGCTTTCTTTGTTTTTAAATATAAACTGTAGTACCAAAAATTAGATGCATTACATAATGCATAGGCATAGCCTATCACTTTTAACAGGTAGTGTAGTGTACTTTAAATTTGATAGCAAAACAGTGAAAAAATCACTGATTGTTTGATTGGTAGGTCTTGACCTCAGGTTTGTCCATTAGCTTAAAGAGTGACGTGATCGGACCGGTTGACGTAAAGTCAGTCGGGTTTCCCTCCTGGTCAGAGTTAGTTGCTGTGATAGCCACATTGAAGTCGGCTTAATGAGACCAATGTAGTATACAGATATTAATGTCCCTTAGAAGACGGCAGTCTCCCAGAAAATGAAAATACCTACATCGGTTTTACCTCAACGACATTGTGACGTCGTCTAACTCTCCATTTGACAGATGATAGCTCTATTTCACAACACCTAAATTTACATTCATGCGCCCACTCTAATTACCAAAATATTCTAACGGAAAATACACACATTCTGTACAAAGAAACAAATAAACAAAAATTCCAAATACTAGAAGCTTTATACATAAAACAATACAAACCATCCTTAAACAAAATGAATTTCCAATGCAGTACACACATTTTAAAATGCCTATAGCACCTTTCCCATCAATTCTCCTTCTTCCATCCTCCACATCCATCAA
>CM042170.1:72974071-72976571 GCA_023376005.1 Doryteuthis pealeii | reverse complement strand
GAAGGGAGCAGACGATAGAGAGGCGGGATAGAAGTGTAAAGGAAATGTAAAGGAAATGGAAAGGAACTGTAAAGGAAAGAAGGATTAAAGGTAAGAGTGGGAAGACAGAAAAAGAAATGATAGAGAAAGATAGAAGTAAAAAGAGAGAGAGAGAGAAGAGAGAGAAGAGAGAGAGAGAGAGAGAGAGGGGGGGAGAGGAGAGAGAGATAATGAGAGACAGGGGAGAAAAAGGAGAGAGGAGGAGAGAGAATACGTTAATGAAAAACTGAAAAACAGAGTATTATCTGCGTTATTCGGACTATTGTCCTCATCTTCATTGTTATTTGTACAACGTTTCGGCTGATATGCCCTTCGGCCTTCTTCAGGTATTTCTTGTCGGACTCGGGAACCTTCTCGGACTCGGGAACCTCCTTTTCGCCTCGAAGTTCCGTGATGGCTCCCGATTACAAGAAAGTTCCTGAGTCCGAAAAGGTTCCCGAGTCCGACAAGAAATATCTGAAAAAGGCCGAAGGGCATATCGGCCGAAACTTTGTACAAATAACAATGAAGATGTGGACAATAGCCCGAATAACGCAGATAATACTAATCATCAAGCCTCATCTCAAACATTCAGAGAAATGAAAAAAGAGAAAAACAAAGAATCAAGAGAGTAAAGGAATAGAGGAAAGAAAGGAAAAAAAGAAATGAATAGGTAACAAGAAAGAAAGAAAGAAAGAAGAAAAAGAAAGAAATACAGGAAAGAAGGATGGAAGGAAGACATACACTAAAAATGAATTAATAAAGAAGGAAATGAATAAAGAAATAGGGGATTAAAAAAAGAAGGAAAGAAAGAAGGATTTAAATAAATGAATAAATAAATAAAGACAAGAAGGAATAGAGAACGGAAGAAATAAACTAAGAAAGAAAGGAATAAAGAAAGAAAGAAATAAAGAAATAAAGAAAGAAAGGGTTAAAGAAATAAAAAAAGAAAGAAAAGAGAAAAGAAAAAAATAACAAAATAAAACATAAACCAAAAAAGATGAAGAAAGAAAGAAAGAAAGCAGAAAGAAGAAAGAAAGAAAGAAAGAAAGAAAAACGAAACGAAAGAAAGAAAACGAAGATAAAGCAGAAAGAAAGGAAGAAAGAAAGAAAGAAGGAAAGGAAACAGAAAGAAAGAAAGAAGCAAAGAAATATTTAAAATGATTGTTAATATATTGACTTTTAAAATATTAATATTTCAACTAAGTATTAATTATTTAACCATTTTAAAATGATTGTAAACTACATTAATATATTGACTCATAAAATATTGATATTGCAACTAGTTATAAAGTTTTTACCAGTTTAAAATCACCGAAACTATATTAATACATTGGCTCATAAAATATTTATATTACAAATAAGTATGAAGTGTTTAGCTATTTAAAAATTATTAACATACTTTTCTATAAGGTGTATGTATTTACCCAACCCCTCTACACAAGTAGGGTATGGCATAAGGTCAATTTTTAAAGTGGAGTTTAACAAGTTTCAATTCAGAGTTTTCCTTCTCCTAGACCGGTTGTCATACCCAACTTAAAGACTGTTACGATTTTTGTAGTCATTTTATGGCTTTAGTTGACAGTAGTTTTACAGTGGAGATCCCTTTATGGCATTAAGTTGGATCTTTTCTTGAAGTAGAAAGATGTAGTATCCGTTTTAATCCTTGTCTGCTCATCCGTCCGTAGAGAGTTGTATAATCCTCGTCTGTTGGTCTGTCCTTCTGTAGCGAGTAATTCTCGGACAATTTATCAACTTTATATTATATAGTAAATTAAATACATGTTTGGGTGTTTTTGATTGTCTGATTCAGCCACCAGTGTTTTACTATTTACACATAGCTGGACGTAGAATAATTGGATTCGTACCTTTCCCAAGCGTATTACCACTATGTAAAAATACTACTAGCTGAGTCCAGAATTTGAATTCGTGTCTCCGTGTTCTTTTCCTACGACGATAAGCATTACACAACGGACATCTTCATATATTGTGTATAAATAGTCAATATATGTTACATAATTCATATGTAGCCTATTAATTATCCACCCTGTCGGTGGAGTGTTAAATACACGGACTACATCTCTACAGAGAGGTAAGACTCTCACAATAAAGATACCTCTTAGCTGAAGATGGCGATCCGTGATGCTTAAGGATGGACCCAGATGGTTGAGCCGTCCATGACATGCAACACTCCACTTTGGCCATTACTTAGGCTAGAAGGTCAGTCAGAAAAGCCCTCTCTGATCAATCGGCTGGTCACGTCAATCCCTAGCACCTATATAATTACCCAATCCTATTGCCCTTATGGTAAGCCCTAACCCTTTTTATCATATGGGTGCTAGAAGGCAGTGACTGAGGGTCTTCATGTCCTGAGAATGACGTTTAACTGTGTTTGAAGTTACAGTTCTGGAGATTTGGGGAATGTGGGACAACCACCCCTTTCATCACCATTGCCCTCCCCCTGGTTCACTTCATCTCTCCT
>CM042170.1:72953095-72973971 GCA_023376005.1 Doryteuthis pealeii | reverse complement strand
TAACCCCAATGCCAGTGAATCCATTACGGTCAAATATCCCAATTAAAACTGTATTCCTGAACGGTCCTAAATTCAAACTTTGTAATAATGAACACTTTCTCACGTAACAAGACGGTCATATTCACTACTTGCCTCTTATCCTTAAACTCTGCGCGGATCTTCTTTTCTTCTTCTCTTCGGAATTGTATTACAGGATTATGGAATTTACTTATACAGAAACGCCACTGCCCTAATAAAACTACTATAGATTTAAAAAATTTCAAAAATATAGATTTTAAAAGGTTTTATAAAGGCCATTAAGGATACCAATATTCTCCCGTTAAATCTGGAGGCTTTTATGAAATTTCTACTTTTATTCTATTTTATATTTCAATTTATTAGTTAATGTTATATTTCTTTATTTTGAATTTTATTCACTTAAATGTACATATTATATATCTTGTTATTCTACTTATATATTTTTTAATCTTTAATATAAGCGAAGAGAATATTTATTATTATAATAATTATGTATATTATTTTTATACCTTCTCGGATTCATTTATTTATTAATTATTTTTCACTGTTGTAATTGAATAATATTCTTTTTTTATCTCTTATTTTTTTATATAAATATTCTCTTATCATTTTATTATGCTTAATTTTTCTTCATCTGAAACTATTCTATATGATATTGATTTACTTGTTCATATTTTATTTTTTTTCATATTATTTCTTTTTCCTTCGTTTATTTCGTTAAATCATTGAAAACACTGATTGACAATCATTCACTTAGTGGGCCTGCCAACTGCACAAAGGTGTCAATTAGGGTTGAACCCAGAAAAAAAGAAACCAAATTATCTTATATTTATTTTCCCATGAAACTAACTTTTAACCAATAAAACCCAGCAAACCGTAACCCCTAACCCCTAGCCTAACTCAACCTCCACTAAACCCATAACCCTAAACACCCAACTAGTTCTAAGAATTCCAACAGTTTTATTATAAAATTGCTGTGTCGCTTCTCTGGTTTTTTCCTGCGGTCCTGCCGGCATTAATTAGGGTACCCAGAAAAAAACAGAACCTAAATTATTTATTTATTTTCCAGATAAACTAATCCTAAACCCCAACCCTAACCAACCATAACCCATAACCAAACCATAACCATAGACCCCTAGTTCAAAATGGAAACAGTTTTACTTTACAAGTTTGTGGCGTTCTGTTTTTCTGGCGTCACCCCTAATTTGGGACACCTTGTGCAAGGGTTCAGCCACTTTCATTCAAGTAACTCGCCTCTCTGTTTATTCCCGTCAAGTAAGTAAAGTCCAAACAGTGGGTTATTGGTCAGTACGGCGGACAGCGAGCGGAGTAATCCGCCTTATCGCCGAGGGAGATTTGTGTTTGCTGAGGGTGCAGCGCAGATACCTACGAGGCAGCTCCTCACCCAATTACCGTAGAGATCAGATTACTAAAATCTGTGCTTCTCATGCACTGAGTTGGCGGGACCGGTATCGAACCGGAACCATGCGATTTCCTAGGTGGTGTTCTACTGACTGAGCTAACGGCTATTTTTTATTATGTTAATGTATTAATAAAAAATGGGCGGTTTAGCTCATGTCAGTAGGAAACCCACTAGTAATCGGCAAGGTTGCCAGGTTCGAACCGCCGGTCCCCCGCCAACTCAGTTCTATAATAAAAAACAAGTCGTCGCCCGTCATCGCGCAGGGCTCTCACGCCAAATGGACCAGATTTTGATTTTTTTCTTTATGATCTCATTCGGACAAGCTAAAGCGACAATTCTTCCAGAGTGTGGTCTATATTCAAGCTATGCTGTA
Organism: Doryteuthis pealeii; assembly: GCA_023376005.1. Taxonomy (NCBI): domain Eukaryota; kingdom Metazoa; phylum Mollusca; class Cephalopoda; order Myopsida; family Loliginidae; genus Doryteuthis; species Doryteuthis pealeii. The sequence goes on along the minus strand of CM042170.1, from coordinate 72,972,157 downwards.
TAGGGTCTGCCCACACTGCGACTCTAACGAAGCGCCTTGAGAGAAGAGATAGGACCTGTACAAGAATGCCTGCGTGCAGTCCTTGAACAAGTCGTTGGAAACAAGCCAACCCACAGAAGCCAGCTGTATGGCCACCTTAGCCCCATCTCACAAACCATCGAGTGAGACGGTACTTCGGTATGCAGGACATGCTGGATGAGACAAGCGCCGTTTTCCTGTGCGGAAGCCAACTCATCACCTGGCATGCTTATGTGGGCCCCAACAATGACCTTCATTGACCTCAAACTAATGCAGAGGATCCGCTGGATGCCTCGCAGAAGACCCTTCCAGAGCGTGCACCATGAGTGATAGGGAGGTGGCAAGACGATTGTCATGGATATCCGTCCTCTCTCGTGCGACATGGTATATCCTTATATATTATCTATATATATATTATACTATATATTATATATATATATATATAGAGAGAGAGGAGAGAGAGAGAGGAGCAGAGAAGAGAAGAAGAGATAGATAGATAGATAGATAGATAGGATTATAGAGCCATAATGTTAAAACTGTACAAATCCTTGTCAGCCAATTGCAATTTCAGCTTTAGCAATGCTGAGAAATCTCGCCTCCTCCCTTCCTCCTCCCCCACTAGCGAAATCACCCCACCCCACTGGCCTACACGGCATCGACGCTACACTTTCTTCGACAAGTTCCTCTCGCACAGTGTCCGTTTAAATGAAATAAAAAACCAGATCGATTTCTTACGGGATGATTGATGAGATCCGATCAAAATACTGGCTTCAGTTCCAAATAACACTTGGGGTCATCCTCAAATAAATATGCATTTTAACCAATTTAAACAACGACTGAGAAAAACCGCTAGCAAAATGACGACATCTTGTAATGTGCAGCGTGAGGAACAAGACGGACAAGTGAAATATCGCTCTTGCTATACCACTACTCACACTCAATTATAGGGTGAAAATATATAGGTCTTACATATATACAACACAGCCGCCACACCATACGACCACAAATACATTATATATGATGTTTGTATGTATACACACAGATGTACCTATATATTATATAATACTATTACAGAGAGAGAGTGAGTAGAGAGAGAGAAGACGAGAGACGATGTTACTATTTAGAACGACTAGAAAGACAGCAGGATTGGTTGATTAGAAACGGACACAGTGTAAATTGCATACATACTCACACTCATATAGGGGCCTCATATCACTAGGTTTACCTCATTAATTAATACACCAGAGGACCACACACCATACACACATACTATATATATCATGTATACACACACCAGATATACGTACTACTATATCTAGTATCATAAGAGAGAGAGAGGACGATAGGAGAGAGAGAGAGAGAGAGAGATCGTATATTTTATGAAGACAGGGAGAAGCCATGGATTGGTGATCGACGGACGGCCATGTGAAATCATACATACTCACACTCATATAGGGGCACTATTATATAGGTTTACCAATATAATACCCACACAGGCACACACATACACACATATATATTATTAATATGTATGTATTAACACACAGATATAATATATACTATATAAGACGAGACGAGAGAGAGAGAGAGCAGAGAGAGAGACCGAGAGAGATGCTATATTTATTGGAAGATAGAAAGAGTAGCAAGTGGTGATAGCACGACAAGGGTAAGATCCATACATACTCACACTTCACTTATAGGGCACTCTATATTGGCTTTACATATATACACACAGGCACACACATACACTACATCATATACTCTATATATGTATGTATACACACACAGATATATATATATATAATAGAGAGAGAGAGAGAGAGAGAGAGAGATAGCAGAGGAAGAGAGAGAGCATGAGACGTGCTATACCTATTTATGAAGACAGAGAGAAGTCAGCGCATTGGTTGATAGACGGAGAAATTGAAAAAATCTCTAATATATTTCACCACTTATGCCACTTCACATACCCACACACACACACACCACACACACACACATATATATATATCACCCTATATACCTATATGACTACCTATAAGTATACTCATATATATACGTCGCCTTGTGTGCCACTCTCGTTTTCGCGTTTTGCTTCCCATAAATTATTTAGTTAAGGGACACATCTCATTCATTTTTATTATCATGCCCATTCTTTTGCCCATTAAATTCCTTAACTATATATCATCATAATTAGTTATCATATACTTCAAAATATAGATCTTATACCTATATTATTTACTTATATATTATAAACCATATATATTTCACACCATCTATGCATACACAAGATCATTATACTATATTTCTGGAAATACACACACACACCAGTATTACATTATCACTGGCTTATACTATCTTATAGAATTATATGGTATAGTTGACGGGAGAGAAAGAGCAGGGGAAGGACGTGAGTTGATAGACGGAGGAGGGAAAATCATTCTATCTCACACACATATGCCACTCCATACGTTATATATATAGATATATATTATATATAATATATATAGTACTATATATACGCATATTTATATATATAGTAGTATATAATTATAGTATACTACATATAAAGAGGTAGACGAAGCGCTGATAGAGACACGAGAGTGCTGGCGTTTAAATAATGACATCTATAATTTTTATATTTGTAATTTAAATTATATATATATGTAACCTATATATATATTATATATAGCTTATATATGATATATTATTGTGTCATCGCATTTTAGAAAAAGCAAAGAAAGATGATTATAGATGCCAAATAGATTTTTCACTTTTTAAAAGAAATTCATTTGGCAATAAACATTTTTCTCAAGAACCTCTATGGACCCTAACAGCTTCATCATGAGAAGCGTTGACCCTCATCGTCGCTACAACTTCCCCTTCGGACTATTTTCTGGACATTCATGCACAACCTACCATATACTTCCGATAATTGCGATACTTTTCAATCTGTTTAATGCCCTTTTGTGTTCCAAAATCCGATAAACTGGCTTCGTAGACCGTGAACATACTCAGCGCCGATTGATTGGAGGCGCCTTCTACGACCGCCGGCCCTCCGCCTCAGTAAGACCAATGTGAAATGTTGCAAGACATGTAGCTTTTAGCGAAGGAGTTTCGTTTTTATTCACTTCTTGATGCGGTTATTCAAATTTCTTTTTTCAACTCATTCTATTCTCTATTTAAGCCTTAGAATGGACCCTAACAAGTGGCCTCTCCACCTCCCAATGACAATGCGACCTTGGCGACCTTCTTCAGACTCGGGAACCATTAGTCTAATTGCGACACCATGGGCGCCCTAGAGGATAAAAGGAGTTGAGTTAACCAGTTTCTAAGAGACATTATCTCTAGCATTGCCGTTCAATTACTGATCGAGGGCAGCGAACACAGAAAATAATTAACATAGCTTATAGGCTCTACCCCAAGCTATGGTTAGCGGAATGAGAACAGGATACCCCGTGACTGAATAAAGGGTTAGATTTCAAAATTTCCGTGATAGCTCCGATTACGACAGGTCAAGGTTCCCGAGTCTGCAGAAGGTTCCGACAAGAAATACCTGAAGATAGACCAGAGAGCACACTGACCGAAACGTTTGTGCATATAACAATGATAAGGATGAGGACCAATAGCTCTCTCAATGAGATAATACTGATTTAGACTGATCAGAATACTTTCTCAGTTCTTCTTTTATTTCTACAACGATTTATAAACAAACAACATTCTTTCTTTGTCTTTATAAACTTCGCCCACACCACACACACACCAACACACACACCACACACACACACACAACCACACACACACACACACCTAATATATAATTATATTTTTCTATACATTTTTTCTATGATCTCTCTTCTAAGTAACATAGTCTTAAATTAGAAAGAATATAGAACGAAAGAAGAAGAAAAGAACCAGAGAAGGAAACAACAATTGAGACATATTAGAGAAAGAGAGTAGGCTGTTTATTATTTTTATGTGACATTCATCTCACCTCCTTCTTCCTTCTTTTTGCCTTTTTTTTTTTCTTTGATTTTGCATTCTCTTTCTTCTTCTCTTCTTCTTCTTCTTGCTTCTTCTTCTTCTTTCCACTCCTCCTTCTTCTTCTTCTTCTTCCTTCTTCTTCCTTCTTTTTGCTTCTTCTTCTTCTTCTCTCTTCTTCTTCTTATTATATATTATCTCCATTATTATTTATTTTCAATTTTAATTATATTTTTGGTATTGTTTCCCATCTCTTTCTTTTTCTTGCTCTTGCTTTCAGCTCTCTTCTTCTTCTCTCTTCTTTCTTCTTCCTCTACCTTCTTTTCCATTCTTCTTCTCTCTTTCTTCTGTCTTCTTGTTTCTTCTCTCCTCTTTCTTCCTTCTTCTTCTCTCTTCTTTATCCCTTTCTTCTTCTTCTTCTTCTTCTTCTTCTTCTTCTTTCTTCTTCTTCTTCTCTTCCATTCTTCTCTTTAAATCCCTCTTTCTTCTTCCTTCTTCTTCTTCTTCTTCTCTTCTTCTTCTCTTTCAGCATTCTTCTCCTTCTTCTCTTCTTCTTCTTCATTCTTCTTCTTCTTCTAGCCTTTTTAAAACTTACCGCTACATTCCCACATTCTCCTCGCTCACTTAAACAACTATTTAGTTTAGACCAACAGCATTTTCTCCGATTTAGTTGGAGAGCTTATGGCGCGACTTCAAATATAATTTATCTTCTGCTTTATCTTTTATTTTGTTTCTTTATAAAATCTGTTCTTTTTTTTTCCTTCTTTTTCCAAATTAATCTATTTCTTTTTTCTTTTCTCTTTTTTCCTAGCCTTGAAAGACTTCCTCTACTTTCCTCTATTCTCCTCACCTTCTTTAGACAACTGATTCAGGCCGATTCAGTGTATTCTACGTTTAGGGGGAGAGCTTATAGCGGACTTCATCAAGCTTTTCCACTTCCTCCTTGGCCGACAATCGAATGGCTGTTCATGAAGGGGGTCTTAGCTGCAGCCTTAGTCCCGTCTGCGCGGTTTGACATCAACAATAAATAGACTTGTCATTGGTTGTAATTGTAACTGTATCATGAAAATATCAAATATATTCCATTTTTTCTCACTTTTTCTGGCGTCGTATGCGTCGGCGCATGCGCAGTCACGACAGTCGAAGAGGTGACCTCATTAATTCTGAAATTTGTCTTTGTGGTATGCTGCTTAAAATGCATTTAGAATATCATTTATATTTATGTTCGGTTGGCATTTTGATTCTATCTTGTTTTATTTATGACAATTGAATGCGTATTAAAAAGACTGAAGATACAGCACTACTTTTAGTGAATTATATATGTATACATACATGCATACATACACACCAGACACACCCGCCCCTGTTGGCTGATGCGTTAGAATGCATCGACTGCACCTCTGCATAGGGGTAAGACTCCCCCAATGGGGCCACCTTTTGGCCGTGGGTGGCGACCCGATGCTTAAGGATAGGAGCCCAGGTGGTATGAGCAGTTCATGACATGCAATACCTCCACTTTGGCCCTATCTTGGGCTAGACGGACGGTCAGAGAGGCCCCCTTCGATCAATCGGTTGCTCACGTCAAACCCTAGCATCCATATGATATTCACAACCCTATTGCCCTTATGGCAAGCCCCAACCCCTTTTATCATATGGGTTACTAGAAGGCGGTACCTGAGGTTCTAATGTCCAGGGAATGACGTTTAAACTCTATCTGATGGTGAGGTACAGTTCTGGAGGTTTGGGAAATGTGGAGCACCCCTTCATCACCATTGCTCCCTGGTTCCACTCTGACCCGGAGTGGTAGTACCCTGTAGGTCCCATCTATGGGTTAAATAGGAAAATGTATTTATAAAAAAATTGTATTATCCATTAAGAATTGATTTATTTCAAAACTTTATCGGCATTAAAAGACCCACTGAGGTTGATATGCCGTAAAACAAAACAAAACAAATACACACACACACACACACACACACACATATATATATATTATATATATTATATATTATATATATATATGTGTGTTGTGTTGTGTGTGTGTGTGTGTGTGTGTGTGTGTGTTTGGTTTGAACTCGAGTGACAATTCCGGTCGTACGAGTTTCTGTTCAATCCGTTCAGCGTGTCTGGGCATCTTTTTTGTGTCAGGGTGGAACTGGTGTAGCAATCCACCAAAGGTATCTCTACAAGCGCTTTCGGCATGTCGATCTGCCATCTTCAGGTTGGAAACTGATGGTATGTTTCGCGGTGTCTCGTTTTTAAAGAAAACGAGCAGTAGCATATGAATTGGTAGTGGGAGGTAGTAACGATCGGTAGTGGCAGGTAGTAGGAATTGGTAGTAGTTCGCAACGAGGGGGGTCACAAGTTTGTGATAAGAAAGGGGAATAATGGACGGAGGATAGGCGGGAAATTAATAAGCACTTGAGACATGTTGACTTGTTCGAAGTTTATTTTGTTTAAGGTGTTTTTTTGTTTGTTTGAATATATATAATATATATTATAATATATATATATATATATATATATATATGAATGATCTTCTCACTACGCCAGCCTGCCAGAAAATGTGCCGGGAGAGTAGATGCCACTCTACACCACATTCATAGACTTAACGAGGCATCCGACCTTGGCAAGCCGAAGCGTTCGCAGTCACTGCACCAGAGACTGCCATTCAAATTGTGCTGCTCAGCCACTCACACACATAAATAAAAAATAAAAATAATATATAAAAAATAAAATACTAAAAAGTGGACACTACGTCATCATCTTCTTTAGTAGACGGAAGGATGCCAACAATATATATATATATATATATATTATATAATTATATATATATATATTATAATATATATATATAGTAATCCAATTGCCGTTTAACTTTTCCGTCGCAGTGGCATCAGTAAATAATCCAAAGTGGCTCAATATATTTAAAAATACAGAGCAGTAATAATACTTCTAATATTTATATCAGAGGAAAAGATAAAGGGTCTACCATGGTTTCAATTAAATTGAAATGATTTCTTCAGGACCCTACCCTACGTTAACTAAGTCGATTAACTATTTAACTAAGGAATTACATCGACTTAATTACCGTAGGGTAGGGTCCTGAAGAAAGCATTTCAATTTGATTGATTTTTTCTCTAATAATAATATTAGTAGTATATATATATACACACAACACACAACACACGCACACATACACACACCACCACACACACACACATATATATATATATATATCTATATATATTATTATATAATATATATAATATATATAATGAGAGCAGAGATAGAGTGAGAGAGAGAGGAGAGATTAAATATTGAAAATCAATCCGCTAGGACGTGGAAAAATGTTAGAAAAACACGAAGTATTCCAAAGAATGGACATTTCTATTCTTGATGTTAATGTTGACGTTAAACGTTTTGGTTTTTTTACAAGCTTCTTCGGGACATGTGGTGAAAATATTCTATGAGAAGCTTGCTAAAAAACCAAAACCGTTTTAACGTCAACATTAACATCAAGATAGAAATGTCCAATTCTTTGGAACGATAATTCGTGTTTTTCTACATTTTTCCACGTTCTAGCGGATTGATTTTCATATTTTAATCTCTCTCTCTCTCTTCTCTCTTCTCTCTCTCTCTCACATATATATATATATATATATATATATATTACTATAATATATATATATATATATACTATGTGTGATACTGTGTGTGTCTGTGTGGTGTATGTGTGCGTGTGTTTGTGTGTTGTGTGTACTATATATATACTACTATTATTATAGAGGAAAAATCAATCAATTGAAATGCTTTCTTCAGGACCCTACCCTACGGTAATTAAGTCGATGTAATTCCTTAGTTAAATTAGGGTTAATCGACTTAGTTAACGTAGGGGTAGGGTCCTGAAGAAATCATTTCAATTTAAATTGAAACCAATGGTAGACCTTTATTTTTTCCTCTGCTAATAATATTAGAAGTATTATACTGCTCTATTTTTAATAATGAGCACTTTTGGATTATTTACTGTGCCATCTTGCGACGGGAAAAGTTAAAGGGGCAAAAATTGATTCTTTATTACTATTAAATATTATAAATATAAACATTTTTAATATATATATATATATATATATATTATATATATAATATATATATTGTTGGCATCCTTCCGTCACTAAAGGAAATGATGACGTAGTGTCCACTTTTTAGTATTTTTATTTTTTATATATTATTTTTATTTTCTATTTATGTGTGTGAGTGGCTGAGCAGCCACAAATTTTTGAATGGCCAGTCTCTTGGTGCAGTGACTGCGAACGCTTCGGCTTGCCAGGTCGGATGCCTTCGTTAAGTCTATGAATGTGGTGTAGAGTGGCATCTACTCTCCGGCACATTTTCTGCAGCTGCGTAGTGAGAAGATCATTCATATATATATATTATATATATATATATATATATATTATATATATATATATATATCAAACAAACAAAAAAACACCTTAAACAAAAATAAACTTCGAAACAAGTCAACATGTCCTCAAGTGCTTATAATTTCCCGCCTATCCTCCGTCCATTATTCCCCTTTCCTTATCACAAACTTGTGACCCCCTCGTTCGAACTACTTTCCATTCTACTACCTCCCACTACGATCGTTACTACCTCCCACTTACAATTCCTACGCTACTGCTCGTTTTCTTTAAAAACGAGACACCGCGAAACATTCATCAGTTTCCAACCTGAAGATAGGCAATCGACATGCCGAAAGCGCTTGTAGAGATACCTTTGGTGGGATTGCCTACACCAGTTCCACTCTGACACCAAAAAAGATGCCAGACACGCTGAAGGATTGAACAGAAACTCGTACGACCGAATTGTCACTCGAGTTCAACAAACACACACACACACACACACAACAACACACACTATATATATATATATTTATATATACTATATATATATATAGTGTGTGTGTGTGTGTGTGTGTGTGTGTATTTGTTTTGTTTTGTTTTACGGCATATAACCTCAGTGGTCTTTAATGCCGATAAAGTTTGAAATAAATCAATTCTTAATGGATAATACAATTTTTTTATAAATACATTTTCCTATTTAACCCATAGAGGACGCCTAACAGGTACTACCACTCCGGGTCAGAGTGGACCAGGGAGCAATGGTGATGCAGGGGTTCTCCACATTTCCCAACCTCCAGAACTGGAACCTCACCATCAGATAGAGTTTAACGTCATTCCCTGGACATGTAGACCCTCAGGTACCGCCTTCTAGTACCCATATGATAAAAAGGGGTTGGGGCTTGCCATAAGGGCAATAGGGTTGTGAATATCATATGGGATGCTAGGGCTTGACGTGAGCAACCGATTGATCGAAGGGGGCCTCTCTGACCGTCCGTCTAGCCCAAGATAGGGCCAAAGTGGAGTATTGCATGTCATGAACTGCTCATCCACCTGGGCTCTATCCTTAAGCATCGGGTCGCCATCCACGGCCAAAAGGTGGCCCCATTGGGGGAGTCTTACCCCTATGCAGAGGTGCAGTCGATGCATTCTAACGCATCAGCCAACAGGGCGGGTGTGTCTGTGTGTATGTATGTATGTATGTATACATATATAATTCACTAAAAGTAGTGCTGTATCTTCAGTCTTTCTTAATACGCATTCAATTGTCATAAATAAAACAAGATAGAATCAAAATGCCAACCGAACATAAATATAAATGATATTTCTAAATGCATTTTAAGCACCAAAGACAAATTTCAGAATTAATGAGGTCATCTCTTCGACTGCCGTGACTGCGCATGCCCGACGCCATACGACGCCAGAAAAAGTGGAGAAAAAATGGAAATATATTTGATACTTTTCATGATACAGTTACAATTACAACCAATGACAAGTCTATTTATTTTGATGTCAACCGCGCAGACCGGGACTAAGGCTGCAGCTAAGACCCCCCTTCATGACAGCCATTCGATTGTCGGCCAAGGAGGAAGTGGAAAAGCTTGATGAAGTCCGCTATAAGCTCTCCCCGCTAAACGTAGAATACACTGATCGGCCTGAATCAGTTGTCTAAAGAAGGTGAGGAGAATAGAGGAAAGTAGAGGAAGTTTTCAAAAGGCTAGGAAAAAAAAAAAGAAAAAAGAAATAGAATATTTGGAAAAAGAAAGAAAAAAAAAGAACAGAATTTTTATAAAGAAAAACAAAATAAAAAGATAAAGAAAGATAAATGTAATATTTGAAGTCCGCCATAAGCTCTCCAACTAAACGGAGAAAATGCTGTTTGGTCTAACTAAATCAGTTGTTTAAGGTGAGCGAGAGAGAATGTGGGAATGTAGCGGTAGTTTTAAAAAGGCTAGAAGAAGAGAAGAAGAAGAAGAAGAAGAAAGAAGAAGAAGAAAGAAGAAGAAGAAGAAGAAGAAGAAGAAGAAGAAGAAGAAGAAGAAGAAGAAGAGAGGGATAAAGAAAGAAAAGAAAGAAGAAGAAAGAAGAAAAGAAGAAAAGAAGAAGAGAAGAAGAAGAAGAAGAAAGGGGATAAAGAAGAGAAAAGAAGAAGAAGAAGAGGAAGAAGAAAAGAAGAAGAAGAAGAAGAAGGAAGAAGGAAAGAAGAAGAAGAAGAAGAAGAAGAAGAAGAAGAACTGAAAAGAAGAAGAAAAAGAAGAAGAATGGAAACAATACCAATAATAATAAATAATAATAATAATAATAATAATAAGAAGAAGAAGAAGAAGAAAGAAGAAGAAAAGAAGAAAAAGAAGAAGAAGAAGAAGAAGAAGAAGAAGAGAAAGAAGAAGAAGAAGAAGAAGAAGAAGAAGAAGAAAAGAAGAAGAAGAATGCAAAACAAGAAAAAGAAAAAGAAGGAAAGAAGAGTGAGAGAATGTCACAAAAATAATAACCCTACCTCTCTTTCTCTATATCTCAATATTGTTGTTTTTCTTTCTTTCTTTCTTTCTTTCTTTCTTTCTATATCTTTCTCATTATAAGACTATGTTACTTAGAAGAGAGATCTAGAAAAAATTATAGAAAGAATATATATATATATATATGTGTGTGTGTGTGTGTGTGTGTGTGTGTGTGTGTGTGTGTGTGTGTGTGTGTGTGTGTGAACGTTTTATAAGAAGACAAAAGAATGTTGTGTTGTTTATAAAATCGTTGTAAAATAAAAGAAAAACTGAGAAATATTCTGATCAGTCTAAATCAGTATTATCTGCATTATTCAGACTATTGTCCTCATCTTCATTGTTATCTGCACAACGTTTCGGTCAGTGTGCTCTCTGGTCTTCTTCAGGTATTTCTTGTCGGAACCTTCTCAGACTCGGGAACCTTCCTGTCGTAATCGGGAGCTATCACGGAAATTTGAATCTAACCCTTTATTCAGTCCACGGGGGTATCCTGTTCTCATTCCGCTAACCATAGCTGGGGTAGAGGCTAAAGCTATGTTAATTATTATTCTATGTTACTGCTGCCCTCGATCAGAATTGAACCGGCAATCTAGAGATAACTGTCTCTTAGAACTGTCTTAACTCAACTCCTTTATCCTCTAGGCCATGTGGTCCAATTAGACTAATGTTCCCGAGTCTGAGAAGGGTCCCAGGTCCATTGTCACTGGGAGTGGAAGCACTTGTTAGGGTCCCATCTAAGGCTTAAATAGAATAAATGAGTTTAAAAGAAATTTGAATAAACATCAAGAATGAATAAAACAAAACGTCTTCGGCATAAAAGTACATGTCTTGCAACATTTCACATTGGTACTTACTGAGGCGAGGCCGGCGGTCGGAGAGGCCCCCTCCAATCAATCGGCTGAGTATGTCAGGTCCTAGAACCAGTTATTCGGATTTTGAACACAAAAGGCATTAAACAGATTGAAAAGTATCGCCAATTAACGGAAGTATATGGTAAGTTGTGCATGGATGTCAGAAATGTCCGCAAGGGAATTTGTAGCGACGATGAGGGTCAACGCTTCCTCAATGATGAGCTGTTATGTCATGAAGGTTCTTGAGAAAATGTTATTTCCAATGAATTTCTTTTAAAAAGTGAAAATCTATTTGGCTATCATTAACAGTTTTCTTTGCTTTTCTAAAATGCGATGACAAATATATATATATTATATATATATATATATATATATATATATATATATATAAGTTAAATTACAAATATAAAATTATAGATGTCATTATTAAAACCCACACTCTCTGTCTCTATCAGCCGCTTCTCTACCTCTTTATATATATATATATATATATATATATATACAAATTAATATATATATATATATATATATATATATATATATATATATATATACGTATGGAGTGCATATGTGTGTGAGAAATGAATGATTTCCCTCTCCGTCTATCACTCACGTCTTCCCCTCTCTTTCTCTCCCTCAATATACATATATCTATAAATATATACATATATATATGTGTGTGTGTTATTTCAGAAAATATATGTGTCTGTGTATGCATATGTGTGAATATATATATATATATATATATATATATATATATATATATATATATATATATATATATAGTTAAATTAATGGCAAAATGAATGGATGAAATAAAAATGAATGAGATGTGTCTTAACTAAATAATTTAGAAGCAAACGCGAAAACTTATATGCACACACATATATAATTATATATATATATATAATATATATATATATATATATGTGTGTGTGTGTGTGTGTGTGTGTGTGTGTATGTGAAGTGCATATGTGTGAATATAAGAGATTTTCATTTCTCCGTCTATCACCAATCCTGCTTCTCTCTGTCTTCATAAATATACATCTCTCTCTCTCTCTCTCTCTATCTCTTCTCTCCTCTCTCTCTCTCTATATATATATATATATATCTGTGTGTGTATACATACATATATATATATATATGTGTGTATGTGTGTGCCTGTGTGTATATATGTAAACCAATATAAGGTGCCCCTATATGAGTGTGAGTATGTATGATTTACACTTGTCCGTCTATCACCAATGCTACTTCTTTCTATCTTCATAAATATACATCTCTCTCTCTCTCTCTCTCTCTCTCTCTCTCTCTCTCTCTGTATATATATATATATATCTGTGTGTATACATACATATATATATATATGTGGTGTATGTGTGTGCCTGTGTGTATATATGTAAACCTATATATAGTGCCCCTATATGAGTGTGAGTATGTATGATTTGCACATGTCCGTCTATCACCAATCCTGCTTCTCCCTGTCTTCATAAATATACATCTCTCTCTCTCTCTCTCTCTCTCTCTCTCTCTCTCTTTATATATATATATATATATCTGTGTGTGTATACATATATATATATATGTGTGTATGTGTGTGCCTCTGTTATATATGTAAACCTATATATAGTGCCCCTATATGAGTGTGAGTATGTATGATTTACACTTGTCCGTCTATCACCAATCCTGCTTCTTTCTATTTCATAAATTATTCTCTCTCTCTCTCTCTCTCTCTCTCTCTGTATATATATATATATATATATATCTGTGTGTATACATACATATATATATGTTTGTGTGTATGTGTGTGCCTGTGTGTAATATATTAAAACCTATATATAGTGCCCTATATGAGTGTGAGTATGTATGATTTTCACTTGTCCGTCTTTTTCCTCACGCTGTCACACATTACAAGATGTCGTCATTTTGCTACGGTTTCTCAGTCGTTGTTTAAATTGTTAAAATGCATATTTATTTGAGGATGACCCTCAGTGTTATTTGAACTGGAAGCCATATTTATCGATCTCATCATCATCCCGTAAGAAATCGATCTGGTTTTTATTCTTTAAACGGACACTGTGCGAGAGAACTTGTCGAAGAAAGTGTAGCGTCGATGCCGTGTAGGCCAGGTGGGGGTGGGTGAGTTCGCTAGTGGGGAGAGGAAGGAGGAGGGTCGAATTTCTCACATTGCTAAACTGAATTGCAATTGGCTGACACGATTTGTACAGTTTAAACATTGATGTTATATCTATCTATCTATCTATCTATCTCTTTCTCTCTCTCTCTCTCTCTCTCTCTCTCTCTCTCTCTATATATATATATAATTATATATATTATTATATATATATATATATATCATGTCGCACAAGTTAGCACGGATATCCATGACAATCTCTTGCCAACCTTCCTATCACTCATTGCCCCTGGAAGGTCTTCTGCGAAGCATCCAGCATCCTCGCATAGTTGGTCAATGTAGGTCATTGCTGGGCGGCCCACACTAGCATGCCCATGAGTTGGCTTCCACCGGAAAACGGCGCTTGCTTCTCCAGCAGAGCCCTGCATGCCTAGTCGTCTTACTCGGATGGTTTGTGAGATGGGGCTAGGTGGCCATACAGCTGCTTCCTTGTGGGGTGCTGTTTCCACGACTTGTTCAAGACTGCACGCAGCATTCTTGTCAGGTCCTATCTAGCTTCTTCTCAAGGCGCTCGTTCATCAGCAGTACGCAGATATAACCACACTCTGGAAGAATTGTCGCTTTAGCTTGTCAATGAGATCATAAGAAAAAAAAATCAACAAACTGTCATTTGGCTAAGCCCTGCCGATACTCGACGACTTTTTTTTTATTGAGTTATCGAAAAACAAGCTTACATTACATAATAAAAAATGGCCGGTTTAGCTCAGTCAGTAGAACACCCACCTAGGAATCGCAATGTTCCAGGTTCGATACCGGTCCCCGCCAACTCAGTGCATGAGTAGCACAGATTTAGTAATCTGATCTCTAAGGTAAATTGGTGAGGAGCTGCTCGGTAGGTGTCGCGCTGCACCTCAGCAAACACAATCTCCCTCGCGAAAGGATATACTCCCTCGCTGTCCGTCTGATACTGACAATAACCACTGTTGACTTTACTTACTTGACGGGATAAACGAGAGAGGCGTATTACTTGAATAAGTGGGCTGAACTTGCACAAAGGTGTCCAAATTAGGGTGACCCAGAAAAAACAGAACCCACAAATTTTGTAATAAAACTGTTCATTTTAACTATGGGGGTCTATGAGTTATGGTTATGGTTATGGTTAGGTTGGTTAGGGTTGGGGTTTAGGTTAGTTTACTGGGAAAAATAAATAAATAATTTAGGGTTCTGTTTTTTCTGGGTCACCCTATATACCGGTGACCAGAAAAAACAGAACCCACACATTTTATAATAAAACTGTTAATTTTAACTAGTGGGGTTTAGGGTTATGGTTAGTGGTTAGAGTTAGGCTTAGGGGTTAGGGTTAGGGTTGCTGTTATGGTTTAAAGTTAGTTTCATGGGAAAATAAATAAATAATTTGGGTTCTATTTTTTCTGGGTCACCCTAATTTTGACACCTTTGTGCAAGTTCAGCCAATAAGTGAATGTGTCAATCAGTGTTCATATTTAAATTCATAAAAAGCCTCCAAGAATTTAACGAGAATATTGTATCCTTAATGCCTTTATAAAACCTTTTAAAATCTATATTTTAAATTTTTTAAATCTATGTATTTATTGGCGTGCGTTCTGTTATATAAATTCCATTAAATCCTTATACAATTGCGAAGAAGAAGAAGAAGAAGAAATCCCCAGAGTTTAAATAAGAGCAAGTAGTGAATATGACCTCTTGTTACGTGAGAAAGTTTCATTATTACAAATTGGAATTTAGGGAACCTTCAATAGTTTTTAATTGGTCGATTGACTGTAATGGATTTATGCATTGTTCAAGGGCATTAGTGCGAGGGGAAATGCAAACAGCCTCGTCCAGGATATTGTCGTGTCCACTTCCTTACGAAGATAACCACACACACACACACACACACACACACACACACACATATATATATATATATATATATATATGTATGTAGTATATTAAGAAAGAATGAAAAAACATAGGTTTAAATGGGTTAAGTGGTGAGTTTATTGGCCGACGTAGCAGTGTTTCGATCTATTAATTAGATCATCTTCAGGGCATTTGTTGGTAAATGGAAGGTAATAAGAATTTTTTATCACAGAATAACGAGAAAATATTTGACGTCATATTCCAAACCGTCTCCTTTTTTCAAACCTCAAATTTTAAACAGACTGAATAACAAGGACTACCACTCGCTTTTCTCGTTATTCTGTGATAAAAAATTCTCATTAACTGCCATATACCACCAAATGCCCTGAAGATGATCTAATTAATAGATCGAAACACTGCAGCGTCGGCCAATAAACTCACCACTTAACTCATTAAAACCTGTGTTTTTTCATTCTTTCTTAATATACTACATACCGTAGGATTCACTTCCTATTCTTCACTTATATCTATCTATCTATCTATCTATCTATATATATATATATATATATATATATATATATATTCTCTCATATACAGTATTTCCTTTTTCTCCAGATACTCTCTATTCCCTATACCTTGAAAAAGTGTGAACGTTCACCCGAAATATCGGAATTGGTCTGACCAGGGACAGAACAACAGTGGAATAACATTCTGTTTTTTGTTCTGTTTTTGTTTTGTTGTTGTTGTTTTTGTTATTTTTTTCCAATGCTTCAAAATACAAAAAACAACAAAAAACAAATTTACAAGATCAGAGTCTATACATGACACACACACACACACACACACACACACACATATATATATATATATATATGTCTTTTTATGTTGAAGTTGGGCGTTATTATGAAGCATTTAAAAATAAGTGAATCCAGTACTCCATAACATCGAGTTCCTTCATTTATTTTTAAATGCTTCATAATAACGCCCAACTTCAACATAAAAAGACACACACACACACACACACACACACACACACATATATATATATATATATATATATTGGAGAATATGTGCTTAATTAAAGTCGTACCTAATTTTGAAAAATAATTAATTAATAATTAATGAATTAGGCGGCATACCTATTCAAATGTAAGGCTAAACAAATCGAGAAAAATCAATCTCTGTATGTACATTTCGGCCTATTAGGCCTCATCAGCAGAGCTCTTCCTATCTATAGCTCTGCTGATGAGGCCTAATAGGCCGAAATTACATACAGAGATTGATTTTTCTCCATTTGTTTAGCCTTACATTTGAATAGGTATTCCCGCCTAATTAAGTAATTATTAATTAAGTAACTTTCAAAATCAAGGTACGACTTCAATACATTAAGCACATATTCTATATATATATACATATATATATTTAGAATTTCATAACTCCAATTTTTTGTGTATTACACGAAAAATTACGGTAATGTACAAGATGGCCCCCCCCCAAAAAAAAAAAACATGTCCGAGGGGACAAATAGATCTCACAGATAAGGAGTATAATGCACGTAATGTAGAGCGACTGGATTTCGAATCCACTTTCTACAATGTGGCAGTTCAAAACGGTATTCACTATACTATGGCTACTCCCTATCTAAAGAGGAATTTCCGACGTGCTTCGACCAATGGATAACTCGGTGGAATGAGTGAGTTGAATGACAAAGGGACTACTATTTTGAAGGAAGAAAAGCTTTGATTTCTTGTTCATTTCAGTCCTCCTGATCAATAAAGTGTTTAGTGTCAATACTTTTGAACATACCTCATATTACAATCTTTTGTGAAACTTATCCCTAGTGGATAGAAGGGGAGGGGAGCACTTCCCTCGTAGATAGAGGAGGGGGAGGGCACTGGTATGAAGTTTGCATGAAGTAGTTGTGAAAAACTCGGTCTTCATTCATTCCTCCCACTGCTTGCTGGTCATGAATAATTGGTGTCGCTAAGGCGGATCCTTCTAGTTGGCTTCTTAAGGTTTCCGTACTGATTTGATACCTCTAATATATCGATCTTTCTATCTATGTACCAAACTATCTATCTATCTGACAGGCCATATATCTATCTATCTATCTGGCAGGCTATCTATCTATCTATCTATCTATCTATCTATCTCTGGCTGGCTATCTATCTATCTATCTATCTATCTATGTATCTATCTGTCTATCTATCTATCTATCTATCTATCTATCTATCTATCTATCTATCTATCTATCTATCTGGCTGGCTGGCTGGCTGGCTATCTATCTATCTATCTATCTATCTATCTATCTGACAGGCTATCTATCTATGTATCTATCTGTCTATCTATCTGGCTATCTATCTATCTATCTATCTATCTATCTATCTATCTATCTATCTGTCTGTCTATCTATCTATCTATCTATCTATCTATCTATCTATCTATCTATCTATCTATCTATATCTATCTATCTATCTATCTGGCTATCTATCTATCTATCTATCTATCTATCTCTATCTATCTATGTATCTATCTGTCTATCTATTGGCTGGCTATCTATCTATCTATCTATCTATCTATCTGGCAGGCTATCTATCTATCTATCTATCTATCTATCTACATCTATCTATCTATCTATCTATCTATCTATCTCTATCTATCTATCTATCTATCTATGTATCAATCTATATCAGTCAGTTAATGAATATATCTATTTCTCCCAGTCCATATCTATCTATCAATCCATCTATCTATCTAAGTATCAATCTATCTATCTAAGACAGTTACTATCAATATATCTACCTACATTCATATATGTATGCATCTATTTCTATTAAGTTCATCTCTCTCTCTCTCTCTCTCTCTCTCTCTCTATCTATCTATATATATATATATATATATATATATATATATATATATGTTGAAAAAATGAATAAAGGAAAGAAAAGTATAGAATGGATAATATAGGATATTTTAATCAATATTACTTACACGTGTTTCGGTCAAGAGTTTATCCATGTGTACATTATTCAAACTATTATTATTATTTTAAAATAACCAAATGAAATGAAATAATGATAATAGAAAAAATGTAGAAATGTTCCGCACACAACGAAAATTCGACCTTCATCAGAGTAAATCCCTATTTGAAAATGAGGATTTACTCTGATGAGAAATTTAAATTTAATGTGAAATTTAATGTGAAATTTAATGTGAAATTTAAACTTAATCTATTTTATTCATTTTATATTTTTCTTTCTAAGTCACATAAGTCACACACATATATATATATATATATATAT
>CM042170.1:72930595-72948095 GCA_023376005.1 Doryteuthis pealeii | reverse complement strand
ATGGCAATCCTACAATGTGACACTGCTGGGGCGCTCTGGGTTAGTGGTAATGATTCTTCAGCCCCGAAACCATGCCTGAACCCAGAGTCCTCATCCAATGAAGGCTTTGTTGGATGCAATGCTACCGTGTAAATAGTAGTCATTCTATGAAGGACGTGACGGTGTTAGATAGATAGATATATGAAAAAATGACGTTTAGATAGATAGATAGATAGATAGATTATAGGCTTCAGCCACGTTTCATTAACTACAACGGACCAGGAATTTTCAAATATTGTGATTTTCACTGCACCAGGTTAATTTATTTCCTGGTAAAATACAAATAATATATATATATATATATATATATATATATATGTGTGTGTGTGTGTGTGTGTGTGTGCGCGTGTGTGTGTGTGTATTGCATTCTGACATATTTGCTATATATATATATATATATATATACAATGTTAGTTGTTGCCTGTGCGGTGTGTGATGGTATTCAGATGCTAATGCTAGAACTGGCTGATGACTTTAGACTTTACTTACTTTATATATATATATAATATATATATATATTATATGTATGTGTGTGTGTGTGTTTATTGTATTCTATTATATATATATATATATATATATATATATGTGTGTGTGTGTGTGTGTGTATGTATGTGCGTGTGTATGTGTGCATTGCATTTGACATATTTGCTATATATATGTATATATATATATATATATATATATATATATATATATATGTGTGTGTGTGTGTGTGTGTGTGTGTTTATTGCATTCTGAGATATTGATATATATATATATATATATATATATATATATATATATATATGTATGTATGTGTGTGTGTGTGTGTATGTGTGTGTTGCATTCTGACATATTTCCTATATATATGTATGTACATATATACATACACATATATATATATATATGTGTGTGTGTGTGTGTGTGTGTGTGTGCGTATGATGCATATGTATTATTTATATTGCAAGATAGAGAAACGTCACTTTTGGGCAAGATTGTCAATGACAATGAAAACCAAATTTATTACTCGAACCCAAAACGAGGCCACTGTTTTGAGGATCCTGTAGGAGCCATTAACCTAAGCGGGAATCACTGGAGCAAGAATATCTTTTTAGGGTGGGGGGTTGATATGCTTATATGGAGGTAAACGCCATTTTGGGAACGGTGAAATGATGCATGAAAAAAAGAAAAAGAGGCTGAGATGACTAAATAATAATGTGATGAATTTATATGAACAGTAGATTTTGTGTAAGATACTGTTTACTTTCCGCATCTATCTATCTATCTATCTATCTCTTTCTCTCTCTCACTCACACTCTCTCTCTCTCTTTCTCTCTCTCTCTCACTCACTCTTTCTCTCTTTTGATCCGGGTAGAGGAGTTTATTAGAAGTAGCGAGTCTATATATGAATGTGTGTGTATACTTCTCTCAGATTTTGACTCCATGTCCACACTACCATAACGTATATATATATATATATATATATATATATATATATATATATATATATATATATATATATATATATATATGTATATATATATATATATTACCGATATATATATATATATATATATATATATATATATATATATATATATATATATATATATATATATATATATATATATATATATATATATATATATATAGTATAATATATAGTTATGCGAAACTAATAGTAGGTTCGTCTGACTCAGTAGATTATCTTTATTACTTGGCTCTACTTAGGTATCGAGCACTTTTTACAATTAGCTTCTCCTAGCGGTTATATGAATATATATATATCTTATATACATATATATAGATATAAATTGTTTTTTCTTTTGGCCAAATACTATACCAATAGATTATTTTTTGTTGGTACGAATATCTTGGTCTTTTCTTTTTTTCAAAAATTTTTTTCTTCCTGGTTGATGTTTGGTAGTATATTTTTACAATCAAACTCTCTGCCGGGTTTTTTCTCTCCGCAAGGATCTACCAACACGCTTGGTATATTATATATATATATAGTATATATACGGTAATATATATATATATATATATATATATATATATATATATATATATATATATACGGTAATATATATATATATATATATATATATATATATATATATATATATATATAGATAGATAGATAGATAGATAGATATATTGGTAATTTTTCCGAGTTGAAATAAAGGAAATAAAGTGCTCAATTACAAATGTAAGAGCTTTATTTATTAAATATAACTGTTTATATAAATGTTTTAGTGAGCATCTACCCAAGGTTTCAGGCTTTTAGCTTTCGTCAGGATACCTTTAATCCCTCTGGTGTGTCTGCAAAATCATTTTTTGCGGTTATGAATTTGCGAATGACTGTAATATTTCGGTTGAGTTCATGGACGCTATATACGTTAAGGTAGTGTGGACATGGAGTTAACATCTGAAAGAAAGAAGAGAGAGAGAGAGAGAGAGAGAGAGAGAGAGAGAGAGAGAGAGAGAGAGAGAGAGAGAGAGAGAGAGAGGGGGGGGTTATATAGGACATGACGGTGGTAGATAGATAGATAGATGAAAAATGATGCTGTTATACTCCATGTCCACTCTGACCTGGATTGGTAATCCCTATTAGTCCCATCTATTAGCCAAATAGATCTTTTTGGAACTCATCAGTATTACATAGGAATATGTGAAACCATATAACTGTGCAAACAAAGGATATAACAATATAACTATGATATTACACACACACACACACACACACACACACATATATATATATATATATATATATATATATCTTTGAAAGAAAGGAAAAACTCAACACCGTTATTCCATAATGAATTTATTTCGACCAAAATTGGATCGAAATAAATTTATTATGGAATAACAGTGTTGAGTTTTTCCTTCCTTTCAAAGATAAATATTGCTCTGTATATAATCTAAAAAGTTTATTATTCATTGAGCTCTCTGTAGTGATTTAAAGATTCACTGTATTTATAATACTGGATCATACAATAATAATACAGTGTGTCTTAGATATCACATATAGAATCATCCCTTACTACCAAGTTCTGGATAACTCACACACACACACACATATATATATATATATATATATATGTGTGTGTGTGTGTGTGTGTGTGTATGTAATATTATGAAAAATTGTAAAAAACACAAGCTCATAAACGTGTTATGTTTATTTTGCCTACGCTGCAGTGTTTCGATCTGTTTCAATAGATCATCATTAGGGTTTCGATAGTTTGAGGAAAAAATAAATGTATCACAGAAAATAAGAAATCTGCGAGACTCTTTTGCTAAGACGGTCAGTCTATTTAAAGCCCTGATGAAGATCTATTGAAACAGATCGAAACACTGCAGCGTAGGTGAAATAAACATTACTCGTTTATGAACTTGCGTGTTTTTGCAATTTTTCATAATATTACATACTGCACATACGGATTCAGTTCCACTTCACACACACACACATACACATACACACACACACACACACAGATATAGATATATATATATATTTTTTTATATTTTTGGCGAAAGGAAAATAAAGTGCTCGATGACGGATGTAAGAGCTGTATTTATTTATTCATTATAGTGTACAATACATTGAAGGTGCAAATTGTTACCAATGGTTTCCAAGCAGCATGTTCGCCACTCTTTTTCAATACATCGCGCCCGTTAACAAATGCAGGGTATGTCTATTCATTTAAGTATGTTGTTATTTTTGTGAGCTGAATCTTTGTATTTCTCTGCGTTCTAGCGTAAATAGTGCGTGTATGACACACACACACACACACACACACACACACACACACATATATATATATATACATACATTTCTGGAGTTTTCCTATTATTGTTATTGTTATTTTATTTTGTATTTAAAATAATTATAGATAGAATACATGTGTACATGGATAAACTCCTGGCCGAAACACGTGTCTGTAAAATAAAAAAAAATAAATCCTATTTTATCCATTCAACATTTTCTTTCCTTTATTTTCATTTCAACATACCGTTGGATTCATTTCCATTTTTCAACACACACACACACACACAACACACAACACACACATAATATATATATATATATATATATATATATATATATATATATATATATATGTATGAGTTAAGAGAAAGGAAATGAATCCGACGGTATATGTATAGATAAAAGTGAATGAAACACACAATATTGTTAAAATGATATAAAAATATATTCATTTTAAAAATATTGTGTGTTTTCATACCCTTTTATCCACCACACACACACACACACACACACACACACACACACAAACACACACACACACACATATATTATATATATATATATATATATATATATATATATATATATATATATATATAAAAGTATCTCTTTGTAAGAATCACAACCTATAATTTCAAGTTTACCAGCCAAGACGTTTCTGAAACTTTGCGTTTGTTTTCGACTCCATTTCATGTTAATTTCGTTTTTGCTTTTCTAATTTGTGCCAGACTCCAATTCGAAGTAAATTAGCCGAATAAAAACAAAATAAATATATATATTCATACGTGCATCTATTGATTATTTCCCCCATCTTTTCATCTCCTCCCACGAACAACTTCTCGCTAAATCTGCGATCGTGAGTTAGAAACTTTAACACGGTCCTAATCTGATCATTTTCATTTTCATTTTATTTTATTTTATCTATTTTTTTTTTCACACCAGCGTTAGCTGATGGTCTTTGACTTGAGTCCGAGTGACAACAAGTCTCCCCAGGTCTCATGAATTCTTCTGAGTATTCTGGCCGATGCAGTTGTCTCAATTCGTCCTCTGATTTCAAGATCCTCCAGTCTTTTTTCCAAGTTTTTTTTTATACCGTTCCAAGTGCAGCAACTACTATTGGTAACACTTTGACCCTCATATTCCACAGCTTTTTCAATTCTCTGCAATGTCCAGGTATTCGTTCATCTTTTCGTTTTCCTTCATCTTCACCCTGTGATCTGCTGGAACCACAAAATTCAGTTCTTTTTTTTTGTTAATCAATAGTCTTTTTCTTTCTCTCTTTTTTTGTTACTGTCTTTGGAAAATTTTAAGAGATTTAATGTATCATTCATACTGTTTGTACCGGGTTGTATCAATTTTTTACGCTCATTTTGTACCGGAGAAGTAAATGGAAAAAGAAATAGATACACATGATAATTAGAGAAACATTTACCGATTCAGAAGGCTAATATAAAGATAAACTAGGCTGGCCTAGGCTAAGCTTCATAATTTACCGAAATATAACGATTACGTAGACTAACATAAAAAAAACTAGGCTGGCCTAGGCTAAGATTATAATTTACCGAAATATACCACATTTCTAACTCCTTTCATAAATATATATATATATATATATATATATCACTCCTTGTTAAATCTCCAAACGAAATTGAACGTCTCGATGAAGAGTAAGTAAAAGTCGTCGGGGTGGCCTAAAGTCAGTATCAACCAATCAGCGAGGGAGTCTCTCCCCTTTTCACTAGCGCTAGACCAAGGACACACCTACCATCAGCTCCTTACTTTACCGCACAGATCCCTGTGCTACTCATACGCTTGAGTTGGCGAGCGCCAGTATCGAACTAGGAACCTTACAGTTTCTAACCGAACGCTCTACCGACTGAGCTAACCCGGACCCTTAAGCTTTACCTCGCTCCTAGTCTGCTTGTTTTCATTTTATTTCTATTTCTTCCTCTTTTTCTTTTCTTTTTTTTGTTATTGTCTTTGGAAAATGTTTAAAGGAATTGATGTATCATTCATACCGAAAAGAACTATTAATTCCGGATTGTATCGATCGCTTACGCTTATTTTAGTACGGGAGAAGTAAATGGAAAAAATAGATAGATACGTACGATATTTAGAGAATAATTTTCCGATTCAGTAGTCTAATATAAAAACAAACTAGGCTAGCCTAGGCCAAGCTTCATAATTTACTGCAATTGATCGATTCAATAGGCTAGCATAAAACAAACTAGGCTAACCTAGGCTCAACTTCATAATTTACTGAAATATACCAATTACGTAGGCTAAAGAAAAAAACTAGGCCAGGTTATCGGTACGATTCATAATTTACCGAAATTTACCGATTACGTAAAACAATTAAAGTCGTCGGTGTGGCCTAATGTCGGTACCAGCCAATCAGCGAGGGTTCTATCCACTTTTCACTAACACTAGACCAAGGAGATTGTTTTTGCGTCTGAGGTGGAGCGCCACGCCTACCATCAGCTCGTTACTTTACCACACAGATCCCTCTACTACTCATATACTGAGTTGACGAAGGCCGGTATTGAACAAGGAACCTTGTGGTTTCTAGCCGAACGCTCTACCGACTGAGCTAACATAAAAAAGTACACTGCGCTAGGCCTAGGATGGAAAGTAAGTAAAGTCGTCGTGGTGGCCTAAAGTTGGTATCAGCCTGACAGCGAAGGAGTCTATCACCTTTTCGTTAGCGCTAGACAAAGGAGATTGTCTTTGCGTCTGATGTAGAGCACCACACCTACCACAGATCTCTGTACTACTCATATGCTGAATTGGCGAGGGCCGGTATCGAACCATGAAACTTGTGGTTCCTAGTTGGGCGCTCTATCGACAGAGAAAAACCTACCCTTAGCTTCAGAATTTTACTTGGGTTATAGAAAAATAAATGAGCTTTGAAAAAAATCAAGTCTTGTATTCGTTAATTAATAACTAACAACGAAGGTAGAGACAGAAGATGCCGAGTAGTTCCACACACGATGAACAGATAGAATGTCAAGCAACAGACCCAGCTCCCAGCTCACAGCAGCTCCGATCCAAAATAGTAGATACCCAGATACACAACAATTAATAATAGATTCCTTCATACAAAATGGCAACACTGGAATAACAACATCCACTCTTCCTAATCAAACCCAATTTGGGAGGCTGGAGACCAACTTTAAGGACGTCTAGAAAGGAACAAGTCATTGTGTCCCGATTACGCATTGGTCATACAAGACTAACGCACTCCTATATACTCAAACAAGAATAACAACCACAATGTGGAACATGTCAAACACCTTTGACAGTTAAACACTTATTCATGGAATGCAGGTTTTTTGCTCACATGAGAAACCGTTATTTTAAAGCAAACAATATGAAAGATCTGAAAAAGTCAACATGGAGGATATTCTCTCCTTTTTGAGGGAAATAAAATTATACCATAAAATATAGACATGAAACTAATCAATACCATACAATATAATCCCCAATAATGCTAACACATTGTTAAAACCAATTATTAAAAAGTATAAATATAAATACACGATATGTATAACTTCCGCACCGTTAGGCATGACATAACCCCGGACTGGTTGATATGCTGTTAAAATCAATAAACGAACCATATGAAAGACGTGTTTTTCATTTACATCGTTAATATCCGGTTGTTTGTTAACAGAAGATTTTTAGAGTTTAAAAAAAATTATAACCCTAACCCCTAACCCTGACCCCTACCCCTAACCCCTAACAAACAACCGGATATTGACGGTGTAAATGCAAAACATGTCCTTCTGAATCGAGATAAAAAAGGGGTGCCTAAATATCATATGGTCCCAATAAACAAACAAACACAACCATTAATCCCTAGTAAGTTTAGAGAGAGGTTTATGTCTACTACAACCTACTACTCCTTTAAATCGATCCTGCAACATAATATCCGCTACCCACAAAAACTATTCAATATCTGGATGAATAACACGCCCCTACTCAATGCAATTAAACGAATATGCTTAAAAATTCTATCAATAATTTCCCTGTTCGTTTGCTGTTAGTATTTTTTGTTATTAAGTGACCAGTATCCTTTCATAATAATGTAGTAATTGTAACTATGCGAAAAACTAAACAATTATGAAGAGAAAAACAAATAGATGGATAGATGAAGAGTCTTGATATATATTGAAAGTTTAACAGAGATAAATAAATAGTTGAATAAATATATAGGCAAATATAGATAGTTTGGATGGTTGGTTGATTGATTGGATTTTACGGCATGTCAACCCTTGTTGGGTCATTTTATGCCGAAGACATTTTGTTTGATTAAAAATACCAATCATCAATTTCACACAAATCTAAACTCCGCCCTTGTCGACTGGGGCGTTAGAATGCACCGACAGAGTTTAACAGGTTTGAATTCAGAATTTTCCTTCTCCTAGACTGGTTACCCAACCATGGTTATGTTGAATTATTTTTGATATATAAGGCATAAGGTAAATGGTCACTTCTACTTATAGACTCGCCTATAAACACGTGACCTGAGAAGGATTCTTATTGTCTAATCACTGGCACTGCTGCTGCTGCTTCTGCTGTATTAATAGAGACCCCAATCTGAGATTATTTCATTGACATTTGGATTCCCTTGGACGACGGACTTACAAGGAATACGTTAACACCGGATTCTTATTGGCTTGCTTACTTATTCATTACATCTGGAACGAAGGATGGCTGCCAGATACTTAACAGGTTAAAGAGCCCAGTCCACCCTACTATTTACCCATAGCTGGAGGGAGAAGAGCTGAGCGACAATTTTTTTGTGGGGCTCATAAATTTATCTTCGTAAATGACTATTGTTTTTGTTGGTTAATAGATTTTAATGGCCTATCAACCCGTCTGGGGTTACTTTAAAGCTACAATATTTTTTTTTTTAAATCAAGTAACAACAGGCAGAAAGTTGTATAAACACTTTTTTCTTCGTGTATTATTATCAGAACTCATGTTGCATAGTGGTCTCGAATTCACGCCGCTAAATTCGTGTATGTTAGTAGCGGATATCGTCACTAACTCACTAGCCATATGCTAGTAGTCAGCTACTTCAATAACAACAGATACGCGTATACAAAAGATGACTCTTCTTTATTTTCTTCGGTGTGTGGCAGGTGAGTGGCGGGCACGGAAAATGACACTACGACTACTTATGTCTCTCTCGGGTCTGTCCTCGGGTCTCTCTTCGATGACCGCTTAAGTACTGACGACCGCCCACACACTCTTTTGTTCCCTGACCGGAAGTCCCCTCCTTTTGTTGTTGTTAGTCTTTGTCCAGATGAGTCCTTTGTCACACCTCTTTTGTTACACTAAGACTTCTGTCTCGCCTATCTATTGTCTTCTCAGTTCAATTTTCCTTTGTCCCCTCGACTTCCCGCGCAAAACAAACAGTCAATCTGCAACACTCATACCAGACCGGATTGTAATAATATGCTTTTAATGTGGGGGGCGACGTATGATCCTAAGCTCATACGAGAAAAAAATGAATGGTCCCGTAGGTATTCCCTTGAGAGGCGCTTCAGGCACCAGGAAATACAACCTAGATTTTACCACTTTCAAGTGAGTAGTCTCGGAGTGTGACGCTATCCTGAGACCACGTGATTACTTTTAGATCACCTACCGGCGTCCCCCAAAGCCGAAGCCTAGGGCTCTGTCCGAATTTTAGCAACTGTCTAAAAAACAAAATGTTCATTTCTTTTTTTTTTTAAAGTTAATTTGTTTTTTTTTTCTCTGTCCTCCTTTTTTTTCTTTTCTCTTCCTTTCTTTCTTTTCTGGCTATATTTGTTTGTTTATTTTGTTTTACGGCATATCAACCTCAGTAGGTCATTTAATGCCGGCAACGTTTTGAAATAACTCCCGTCTTAATCTGCGCAGATGTCTAGTTGGAGATTTAAAAATAAAGTAAGATCAAAGCAAATCGAAGTCTTGTGTTGTTATCTAAAAACTAACAATGACACAGGGCTTCTGATAAAGAGAAATCCCCAATAGAAGACCAGACCCGAAGTCCCCAAGAAAGCCCAGACCTTAGAAGATTCCAGACGAAGAAAAAATGTTAGAAGAGACCTAGAAGAACCTAAGATGTCAGAAGAACAGAAGAAGAATAGAAGAAGTAATGAGAAGGGTATGCAACAAAAAAACGCCAACGTACAATTCTTTTTGTCCATTACAAGGAAGCAAGGATACCTAAGGAGAAACCAGCTCAAACCAAACCAAACCAAACCAAGGTGTGTCAAAAAAAGTATGGAGATTTTTTTGTACTTTTTGACACAACTTGTATTCTGAAAAAAAAAAATAACGTTCTATTCCTTATTTATTTCTATATTGGTAAATACAGCGTCAAACACGGAAAATTCTTTGAGTGGGAAAAGACAAATAAAATTGGTCAAGTTTCTTTGCAATCATCAAGTAATGTCTCTCACACGTTATCATCATAGAAATTAATGACAATATTGTTTCGTTCCAATCAATTTTGTCAAAACTTGCAAATCGGTCGGAAAATTAGAGTGACCTAGAAAAAACAGAACCCAAATTATTTATTTATTTTCCCATTAACCTAACCCTAAACCCCAACCCTAACCCTAACCCTAACCCTAAACCCTAACTCTAAGCCTAAACCCTCTAGTTAAAATTAACAGTTTTATTACAAAATTTGTGGGTTCCTGTATAGAAAAAAACAGAACCCAAATTATTTATTTATTTTCCCCTTAAACTAATACTAAACCCCAAGCCTAACCCTAACGCTAAGCCTTAACCCTAAACCCCAACCCTAACCCTAAACCCTAAACCCTAACCCTAACCCTAAACCGCCCTAGTTAAAATTAACAGTTTTATTACAAAATTTGTGGGTTCTGTTTTTTCTGGGTCACCCTAATTTTCCAACCGATTTGCAAGTTTAGCTTCAGTTTTGTACCTTCTCATTGTTATCTTCTAGATGTTTTTATTCCCGGCTTTCCTCCTTTCCGGCTTCACGCCTACCCGGTTTCCCTTCCTTACCGGCTTCTTTCCTTCTCGGCTTCGACCCTACCCGACTTTGCGCCTACTCCTCCCCCATGTTCTCTTCCTTCAGTGCGTCTTCTTTTAAATATTTCTCTTATTTGTTTGTTTTTAATTTGTATTCTGGTTCTCCATAAAATCTTTTTCATCTTTAAAAGAAAACTTATTTCTTTCCTTTCTACTAATTCTACATTTGGTTTATTGCCCGATTGTCCACCCGCACATCTTCTTTTGTCTGTTCTATGATATATATATATATATATATATATATATATAATATATAATGTATATGTGAGAAGTAAATACACAAACGATGTGTTTTTGATATGGCTTTTTTTAGCCGACAATTTTTTGGGGAATATGTGCTTAATTGAAGTCGTACCTAATTTTGAAAGTTAATTAATTAATAAGTAATTAATTAGACGGGCATACCTATTCAAATGTAACGCTAAACAAATCGAGAAAAAACAATCTCTGTATGTACATTGCGGCCTATTAGGTCTCAGCTGCACAAGGCGGTCTTCCTATCTAGAGCTCTGCTGATGAGGCCTAATAGGCCGAAATGTAGATACAGAGATTTTTTTTTTTCGATTTGTTTAGCCTTACATTTGAATAGGTATGCCCGCCTAATTAATTAATTAACCTTCAAAATTAGGTACGACTTCAATTAAGCACATATCCCCCCCCCCAGATATATATATATATATATATATATATATATATATATGTATATATATAGTAAAAGAAAAGTTCAAATAAATGACTTAATTGTATTTTTTCTATGATTTGTAGTTTTTTTTTCTATCTTCTTGAATACTTTCTCTTATTTCCTTTTGAATTATTTCCAAGTTCTTCATTTCATTCCTATAAGGTTTTCTTTGTCTTTACAAGAAAAGTTATTTCTCTGCTTTCTACTAATTTTACCTTTGGTTTATTGCTCGTTTGTCCATCCGTACATCATTTGGGCTGATCTTTGAGTTATTATTTAATCCATTTACTTTCTCTTCTATCGGCTTTCCTTTTTTCATTCTTTTAAATTGTTTTAATTTGCCCTCATATTTATTGCCAGTTTTCTCATTCTTTTTTTCGTTGATGTTTTCTTTCTTTCTTTCTTTCTTTCTCTCTTTATCTCGTTCTTTCTGTCTTTCTTTCTTTCTTTCTTTCTTCTTTTGTTCCTTTCTTCTTTCTCTCTTCTCGTTCTTTCTGTCTTTCTTTCTTTCTTTTCTTTCTTTCTTTTCTTTTCTTTCGTTCTTTCTTCTTTCTTCTTCTTTTTTCTTGTTTCCTTTCTTTCTTTCTCTCTTCTCTCGTTCTTTCTGTCTTCTTTCTTTCTTCTTTCTTCTTTCTTTCTTTCTTTTTTTCTTTTCTTTCTTCTTTCTTCTTTCTTTCTTTCTTTTTCCTTTCTTTCTTTCTTTCTTTCTTCTTTCCTTCTTTCTTTCTTTCTTTCTTTCTTTCTTTTTCTTTTTTCTTCTTCTTTCTCTTCTTTCTTTCTTTCTTTCTTTCTTTCTTTTCTTTCTTTTTTCCTTTCTTTCTTTCTTTTCTTTTCCTTCTTTCTTTCCTTTTCTCTCTCTCTTTCTTTCTTTTCTTTCTTTCTTCTTCTCTACGCACGTCCGATCCCTAGTTGCTTTTTCTTTCCTTATTTTAATCATTCATTCATTCATTCATTATTTCTTTCTTTCCTTTCTAAATCATTTTACGTTCCTTTTCTTTCATTTGTAATTTCTTTTGTTGTTTTTAACTTTCTTCCTTTCTTTCCTTCTCTCCAGAATGACCGATCATTAGTTTTTTTTTCATTTATTCATTCATTCTGTTCTTATTTGTGTTCTCTTTTTTTAAATTCTTTTTTGTTCATTTGCTTCATTTCTTTTTCTTTCTTTCTTTCTTTCATTCATGCCTTCTTTTGGTTTTTCTCAATCATTTTTTGTTTTGTTTTCTTTAATTTGCATTTTCTTTCTTTGGTTTAATCTTTCATACTTTCTTTCTTATTTTTCGATGGTTGTTTTTTCTTTATTTCATTCCTTCTTTCTTTTTTCTTTCTTCTATACATTATGTCCAATCAAAAGATTCCTTTTTCTTTCATTCATTCTTACAAAATCATTCATTAGTTTTTTTTTCAATTTTCTTTTCCTTTTGTTTATTTTTCCTTTCTTTCTTTCTTTCTTTCTTCCTTTTTCTCTCTTTTCTTTCTTTCTTTCTTTCTTTCTCAGTTCCTTCTTCTCTTTGTTTGTTTGTTTGTTTGTTTGTTTGTTTGTTTCTTTCCTTCCTTCTTCATTTCTTCCTTACTTCTATACATTATGTTCAATCAATAGTTTTCTTCTTCTTTTCTTCATTCATTATTTCTTTCATTCTTCCATTTTTACAAAATCATTCTTCAGTTTTCTTTTTTTAATTTGTTTTTTTATTTCGTTTGTTTTACTTTCATTCTTTCTTTTTCTTTCTTTCTTTCTTTCTTTTTCTTTCTTTCTTTCTCTCTTTTACCTTTACTTTTTATTTTCTTTCTTCCTTCTTCTCTAAAACATGGCTGATCACTGGTCTTCTGTTTCTCCTTCTTTATTCATTCTTCCTTCTCTTCGTCACTTCTCGCATTCTCAACTCTCACTCTTCTTTTTCTTTTTCCTAAATAAGCATTTAAAAAACTATTTAATTTCTTCACTTTTCTGATTTCCCCTTTCGAAAAATCTTCCCATTCATTCGTTTTCTTTACCGCGTTCCGTCATCTTCCTCATTTTTATCTCGCGCCTAACCAGCTGCCACTACCTGTCCTTGTCAATGCCCCTGCCCTCTCCATTAGTCATCTATTTTATTTTTTTTCAAATTTGTTTTATCGCATCCTTTTCTTTCTCCAATCATTCATTAAAGCAATGTTTTCCTTTCTATTTGTACCTTCCTCCATCTTTTTTTTCTCTTCTATTTGCTTTTTTCCCGCTCTCCATTTTCCCGCTGCCATTTTACCGCCAATATTTACTCTTTCAAATCAAATTCAATGAAGCAGCAGTTTTCTTCTCACAACTCCGAATCAATACCGTATTAGTTTAAGATAATTCAACGAAATGTCATTAAACAAACTGACACACACCGAGACGCATATAAATATATATATATAAAATATATATATATATATATGTACATATAAATAAATATATATTGTATATATATATATATATATATATATATATATATATTATATATTATATATATATAATTATACACATTTTTATATATTTATATATATAATTATACATATATTATATATATTATATTTATTTATATATATTATAATTATATATATATTATATATATTTATATTATATATATATATATATATATATATATATATATATATATATATATATATATATGAGGAGCTGTTGTCAAAATAAGCTAACACGTTTTTGTTTAGACGTTAAATTAATTTTTGTTGTATTTCTTGATTCTCGAGAAAAAGTAAAAGGAAAAAAAGAAAAGAAGACGAAACAACTCGAAATATTAATTCATTTTCTTTTCTATTAGTTTTTCTACCTGTAACACGGCGTTGAAAATTCCATCAAAGTCTTTTAGTCTCTGACGACTTTAGATTCCGATATTCGCTTTATTTGTTTGACCGATATTAGATGTCTTAGCTCATACCTATCTTATGTATTGTCCATATATATATATATATATATTTCGGTTGAGCACTTTATTTAGAAGGGATTTAATTGCAAAATTCACCGTATTCGGCGTTCAGCCAAGACTCACTTTGTTTACAAAGTTTGAGACCTCTAGGTGAATTCATTTCCGCTTAGAAATGTAGCGATTAAATAGCCTGCTATACTTGGCAGCTGACTGTGGCCGTATGGGTAAGAGGTTTGGCGAGCGTAAGTTCGTTCGGGTTTTGAACCCGGCCAGAGGTAGCTGCTAAAATAGTATAACTGCACTGATGAGAGGTGATACCTCGAAACACGTGTCTTTAGTTTACTCTCTCTCTCTCTCTCTCTCTCTCTCTCTCTCTCTCTCTATATATATATATATATATATATATATATATATATATATATATATTATATATATATATATATATTATTTATCACCTCAGCAGGCATAGTCAAAGACCATATTGCCTCGGCCACAGTACACAGCTAACAATCCCTGCGAAATTAACCTTGTCTACGTCCCCTTACCTATTATGGTAGAGGCGTTTACGTATCATTGATAAGGTTAATTTCGCAGGGATTGTTAGCTATGTACTGTGGCCGAGGCAATATGGTCTTTGACTATGCCTGCTGAGGTCCCGGTTTCGTTTTCTGTCGGAGGGAAATCGTTAGTATACATCGCTGATGAGACTTAATAAAGTCGAAACAGTCTGTACGATGTTCTACACACCGAGCGATCCTTTGCCGGGATTACACTTGTCAAGTTCATTTTCTATAAAAAAAAGTATCGAATTTCATGCGATACATGCATTGTAATTGCCTTCAAGCAAAAATATAATATATATATATATATATATATATATTTGTGTGTGTGTTGTGTGTGTGTGTGTGTGTGTGTGTGTGTGTATGTATATTACACCTGACAGAAATTAGGGAATTACTTAGTGGATGTTTAATTAGGTTAGCTATTTTGCAGTATATAATCAAATATCAGAAAATTTGCAAAACATTTTTATTTAGCAGCGGAAAATTCGGGCTTCAGAAAATATTCCTAAAACAAATTAGATTAAATCATTTAAATTAACGTTATAATTTCTTGCACGCCATGCAGAAAACACATTATGCAATAATCTAATGTTGATTCAAAAATCTGTCATTATTTGCTTATATATATATATATATATATATATATATATTATATTATATATATATTATATATATATATATATATATTTAAAAATTTCTAAACTCGACAGGTATGCAAAAATCCCGATAACTCAATTTAGAAAAAAAAAAATAATACGAAATGATATCTGGGGAAAAAACTTTAAAAAAAGAAGAAAAATCCCAACACACCCGTACTTTCTGAAAATAATCTTCACCGTCGTATATTGTGGCCAAACAAGTTTGCAAAGTTATATATGTAAAAAGTGCTCAATACGTTAAGTAGAGCATAATTATAAGGACCTACATGAGTCAGATACTATCTACTTAGGTTTCACCAGAATGCTTCTTCAGGATAATTCTGACTGAAGGAAATTGATACAATTTTTTTTTATCATGGGATAGGGGATCTGAGTGGGTAAAAACTAGCATTTTAAAGATAAAATGAGATAAATATAACTATCGACAGATACCGAGCTATATATATATATATATATTACAAATATTTCACAGACGCTGCCACTGTCGATAACAACAGAGACAAAGAAGCCGTTAAACAGTAATAACATTTGACAAAGGGTATCTATAATGAACCTGAAAATTTTATGAGAAAAAATAAAAAAATAAGTGAATCCAATACTCCATAATATCGAGTTCATTCATTTATACATTTTTAATGCTTCATAATAACGCCCAATTAAAAAAAAAATGTATATATATATATATATATATATATATATATAATATATATATATATATATATTATATATATATATATATATATATATATACATATACATATATAATATATATATATATAATATACATACATATATATATATATATATATATATATATACATACATATATATACATATATATATATACATAATACATACATATATTACAATACATACATCATATATATATATATAATACAATATATAATGTATACATACACATATATATATGTATACATACACATATATATTATACATATATATATATATATACCACACACTTATATATATATATACATACATATATAATATACATCACATATATATATATACATACACATTATATATATACATACACATATATTATATATATATACTACACACACCACACACACATATATATATATATATATACCCACACACATTTATAATTATATATATATATATAATCATACACACACATATATATATATATACATACATATATATACATATATACATACATACATATATTATATATACATACATATATATATACATAATATATATATACATAATATATACATACATATATATATATACATACATACATATATACATATATACATATATATATACATTACATATATATATGTATATATATATGTATGTAATATATATATGTACATACATAATATATACATATACATATATATATACATACATACATACATATATATATATATATATATATATATATATATATATATATATAACCATGCTGTATGCTCTTGTAGGTGCAAACATATATTCATACAAGGATTCTTATAAATACCTAAAGTTTATCAAAAAGAAATTCTCAAACTGAAATCTGGTGAAAAACCTTAAAAAGAAGAAAAGATCAACACACCGTTGCTTTTTGAAATAGTCATCAGTACCGAATGTAGTGGCCAAAAGAAAGAAAAAAAGTTATATATGTAAAAAGTGCTCAATACGCTAAGTAGAGCATACTTATAAGTACCTACATAAGTCAGACACTATCTACCTAGGTTTCTCACGAATGGTTCTTCAGGATGATTCTGACTCATCATATTCAGAGTTATTCTGAAAAGCCATTTGGGGGAAACCTAGGTAGATAGTCTCTGACTCATGTAGTTCCTTATACATACATA
>CM042170.1:72923095-72925595 GCA_023376005.1 Doryteuthis pealeii | reverse complement strand
GGTGGTGGTATATAGTTGTAACGTTTCTGACTGCAAGTCGTGATCTACCAGGCTTAGAGGAAGCCTGCTTATATTTGTTCTCTTGCATATCTTGCACGTGCATTATCGAGTCTACTATTGCCGGTGACTGTCCAAGGGCGTCCCCCTCCAATATATGTTCCGTTGTACTACTCTACAATAGTAGTGAAAAAGTAAGTATAGTAGTAATTTGACTTACGAGTGACCCAACTTACGAGTTATCACTCGATTAATTTTTCGTTTTTTGTTGAGAGTTAAATTTGAGCTACGAGTGAGCTTCAGATACGCTTATGTTAATATCTTCCTTAAAAACATCTAAGTTTCCACATTTATTATGTAAAAAGATGTTCTTTTTAGAAAATTAAAAATTTCAACATATTATAACACATAATTAATTACATTCTTTTTTTATTATGATTTTATATAATACAGTGCTGTTTTTTTAATTAAAAAATGTGACAAAAGTAGGGTGTTTTTTGGGGCGGGCTCCATACTGAACAAAATAATTGGACCATATGACCTTTAGGCACCCCTTCCACGATCTCGACTCACAAGGACACTTTGTGGGTTAGGGTTATGGGTTAGGGTTATGGGTTAGTTTTATAATTAAAAAAAAAATCAAAAATCGTCTGTTAACAATTAACCGGATTTTGACGGTGTAAATAGAAAAAAATGTCCCCACGAATTGAGATCGCAAAAGGGGTGCCTAAAGGTCATATGGTCCAAATAATTCTTAATGTGTTGTATTTATTATCACTTTCCTCCTTGTGAGTTTATCACACCAGTTTGAACAGTTATTGTGTTTTAACTGAAGTCTGAGTGACAGCAAGTCTTCCCGGGTCTTCATGATTCTTCTAAGAAGTATTTTAACAATGTATTATTGGACTGAATCGGCAAATCAACATGCCCAAATACGTGGCTGGTTAACTATTTAAAGGCCTCGGTGGAAAGGCGTTCAGTTGCTCGTGCTTAACACTGAGTAACACAAGTATCATAGGATTCACGACACACTGACCAACAGAAAAGCATTACGGATCAAACTTTATGCCACAAAGGATCTCTAGTGTAAGGTGCTCTCTCCTGCTGTCTAAAAATGACCACAAGAATCTTAACAGTGGTAATGCCGATGTTCAAAGGTTTCGGTTTCTCTAAGACCTTCTTAAGAGTGCAATATGAGTGCAATAGGAAGATAAAAAATATTTTTGTTGTTCAAAAGGTGATGGATGCTTTTGAAGGAGTTGAGTTGTAAATATGTAGAAAAGGTTCAAATATTATTAGAACAATCTGGCAATATGAAAGAACAAAGGACAACATTTACCGACAAAAAATGGCAGCATTGTTCAATAAATATATATATTATATATATATATATATATATATTCTTACATATTTTTTGTTTAGCCTTACATTTGAATAGGTATTCCCGCCTAATTAATTAATTATTAATTAATTAACTTCAAAATTAGGTACGACTTCAATTAAGCACATATTCTCCAAAAATTTGCTGGCTAAAAAAGCCATATCAAAACACATCGCTTGTGTATTTACTTCTCATATATATATATATATATATATATATATATATATATATATATATATATATATATATATATATATTGTTCTCGGTACTCTCCTATACGGCAGCGAAGCTTGGATCACATACTCATGTCACATGAGGAAACTGGACAGCTTTCATCTCAGATGCCTACACCGCACTCTACGCATTCACTGGCAGGACAAAGTCCCCAAAAACAGAAGTGCTGGAACGAGCAAACGTACACAGCCATCATCTGCGAGAGACGTCTGCGCTGGCTTGGCCATGTCAGGAGGATGGGCAAAGGCCGCATCCCCAAAGACCTACTGTATGGTGAACTTGTGGAGGGTACCCGGCAGGCAGGGAGACCACGTCTACGCTTCAAAGATGTCTGCAAGAGAGACACGAAGACATGCCACATCGACATAAACACATGGGAGGCTTGTGCAGAAGACCGTGCGACCTGGCGCCTCCTCGACAAACAAGGAACAAAAGGGAGTGAAAAAGAGAGGAAAGAAGCCGCTACGGAAAAGATAGCCAAAAGGAAGGAGAGACAACAGCACCCCCAACATCTACAGAAAGCATCACCGTTTGTTTGCAATCACTGCACCAGAGACTGCCATTCATGGATCGGTCTGTTCCTCCACTCACGTAGCTGTAGGTAAAAAATGGACACTACGCCATCGTCTTAAATAGACGAAAGGTTAGCACCCATATATATATAGTTGTAGAAAAGTTATTTCCTTACCACGGTTTAGGTCTTCCTCACACATATATATATATATATATATATATATATATATATTATATATATATATATATATATGAAAAATAGATGGAAATTAATCCGACAGTATGAAATTTAACATTTTGAAAAAACATAACAAACATAACAAACATCATATGTTTTTTCAAAATGTTAAATTTCATATATATATATATATATAT
>CM042170.1:72915595-72918095 GCA_023376005.1 Doryteuthis pealeii | reverse complement strand
GCGAGTTACTCTCATGTGCTTCTTGCCAGACATTAAGGAACACCTGTTTTCTCATTCTCTGTAATTTTTAATCTCAGAGAAAGATCAAAAGTCTTTGAAATATAGGGGGTGGCTGTGTGGTGGGAGTCGAGGAATTAAAATTAAAAGAAAAAAAGAATCGAGCAAACGTGGTGGTTAGAATGAAGGAGCGAATGAAATAATGGAAGAAAGAAAAGAAAAGAAAGAAAGAAAGAAAAAGAGAAAGAAAGAGAGCGAGAGAGAGAACGAGAGAGAAGAGAGAGAGAGAGAGAGAGAGAGAGAGAGAGAGAGAGAGAGAGAGAGAGAAGAGAGAGAGGGGGAGGGGGGATAAAGGAGCAAATAAAAAAAGAGTGAGAAATACAAAAGAAATGAAAAATAAGGAAGATGGGGGAGAGACAGAGAGAGAGAGAGAGGAGAGAGAGAGAGAGAGAGAGAAAGAAAGAAAGAAATACGGAGAGAGAGAGAAAGAAAGACGGAGGGAGAGAAAGAGAGAGCAAGAGAGAAAGAGAGAGAACGAGACAGAGAGAGAGAGAGAGAGAGAGAGAGAGAGAGAGAGAGAGAGAGGGGGGATAAAGGAGCAAATAAAAAAGAATGAGAAATAAAAAACGAAATAAAAAATAACATTGGCCAATAATGTTTAAAAAGAAAAGAAATGATGGGGTAAGAAGGGAGTCTAGAAGGTAAGGTAATTACCACGTACCCCATGTGTACGAGTTAGGCACAAGGCCCTTTTAATGTGGGACCCCGCCACAAGTTCTGATTCATGGGTGGCGGAGGAGCCTGGAATGTAAGAAGAAATTAAATATTTTAAAAATCTATAAGAATACAGACACTTGTCGAAGAGTTAGTTTCTGGTTGTTAAATTTAATCCAGAGATCGTACGAGGAAGCCATATACTGTATGAACTATCGTTCTTCAATTAGACCTTGTTATATCCGGAAATGTAGGATATACAAAATTATAATTAAAAACAGTTAAATATGTTTAACAATAACAATACTTATTTTATTTATTCTCACTGACAGGGAATACAGTCGGATGGTTTTGGATATAGTTCAGCTGTGTGTGTGTGTGTTGTGTGCTTGATCGTTACATGGGCGCTGTGTACATGATACATGAGCTCACGTATCAGGCCGGTACTTTGTGTTATGTGTGTGTTCACACATGGGGCCAGTGGCCTTGTCTGTTGACTCTCTGCTGAGAGTCCTTATTTAACAAAGGGTAGAAAATAGTTATACCCTAAAAGTGACTTAAACTAGCCCAACCGTGCTGGCGCACATGGTCACTAGTTCAAGCGTGTTGACGCACGTCTGTGCAGTCCAAAACCCTCAGTCCAAAGGGTATTTGCCTCTCATCCCACTTATAAGGGCTGGACACAAGGTCTCATTTTTATGTGGGCGTATAAAAATTGCGTCGATCCCTTCGGCATTCCCCCACAAGGGGGCGCCTCAGGAGCTGGGCAATAAACCCAGCCCTAACCCCTAGTCCAAAGAAACATGGCGGAATTCCATATCCGGGTTCCCGTCAGTTTCTTACTGATCAAAGGGGAGCAACTCTTTTAGCAACTCGTTAGGTTACCTAACAATTTCAAACCGGTAATAACGTGGCTGTTACATTCATTATCACCCTTGACAGGGTGGCCCTTAATGATATGCATATATACATATTAGATAACAATCACTATTAGTTGCTTGTTGATTTAAATATGAATCGTATTTTCTGACTTTCTCGAGAACTGTATCGTAATTCTATGTGAGATTGAAATTAAGCCATCGCTTATACTATAATGTTTTTTTTTTATTCATGACAGCAACACATCTTTTTTGCCGTTATTCGTTCTGAATAATTTAGTAACCAATTAGTATCGTTAGGTAAATGGCTGAATGAATGGCACCTTGAAATTGGAAAAAGAAACGTAAAAACCGCTAGTTCAGCGCCTTTCTCCGGTTCGGTTCATTAGCTGCAGTCGGAAGTTAGTCAACCATGACGTGAGGGAAAAATTCAGTTTGAAAATAAATAAATAAATAAATAAATAACAAAATCAAACAAAAAACTGTGACATATTGCTGACACGCCATTTTGAGCAATATTGCGAGAAAACATAACGCAAGTTTCACTCTTAAAGGCGTCAATTTGAAATGCTACCGCAAAGATTCCTGAGTTACTCATAGAACTGAGTTGACTGGGGCGGTATCGAACCAAGAACCTTGTGTTTCCTAGGCAGATACTCTACCGACTGAGCTAAACCGGTCTTACTACTACTGCTCGTTTACAAGGATTTATTTGGCATTGAATACCCCACGGAGGTTGATATGCTATTAAACAAAGAAACCAAACCAGACAAAGTGTTTGTTACCTCGAATAGTTGAAAAAAAAACAAAAATCTATGTCTGTACATATATAAAGAGAATGTGAATTTGACAGATATTGAAAAGAATAAGAGACGGATAGATAGATAGTGAAGAGAATAAGAGATAGATAG
>CM042170.1:72873095-72910595 GCA_023376005.1 Doryteuthis pealeii | reverse complement strand
ATGTGTATGTATGCGTGTGTGTGTGTGTAAGAGAGAGAGAGACAGACAGACAGACAGAGAGAGAGACAGAGACAGAAAGAGAGAGAAGGTCGTCGTTTGTGTGTATAAAAGAGAGAAGAAAAGAGACAGTGTGTGTATGTATGTTTGTGTGTGTGTGCGTGTATGTGCGTGTGCGCGCACATACATATTGTCCATTTTCTCTTGGTCTTTTTTTATTTTATCGATTTTCCTTCAACTTCTTTTTCTTTAATATTTAATATTCGAATTCAATCGTTGATTTTTTTTCAAAAGACGTCTAGAAATAATGGAAAACCTAAGGCATGAAATTTATTCTTGAAAACTGGAGAATGGTGGTTGTTGATTGGAACTGGGGTTGCAGTTCTTGGCTCTTTTACGGCTTTTACGGGCCAAACGGAAGTAGCAGAAAGCGAAGATTTCGAAAGAAATCCATAGTTAGCAGAAAGAGACATCGTTTCTCCTATTTTCAAAGGTAAAAACATTCACACGCATACAACACACACACACACTATATATATATATATATATATATATCATTTTAACACATTATCACACAACCTACCCACCTCAAATGCATCTTACTAGAACACGCATTTCCAACAACGCAATCTAGAAAACAATCAGAAACTAAATGGATTCTAAAATTACAAACGCACGTGAAGGGATTAAACGCAGACATCGGAATTCTCCGTTATTACAAATATTTCACAAACGCTGCCACTGTCCATAACAACAGAGACAAATAAACCGTTGAACAGTAA
Source organism: Doryteuthis pealeii (assembly GCA_023376005.1). Lineage (NCBI taxonomy): Eukaryota > Metazoa > Mollusca > Cephalopoda > Myopsida > Loliginidae > Doryteuthis > Doryteuthis pealeii. The sequence goes on along the minus strand of CM042170.1, from coordinate 72,909,816 downwards.
CATTTGACAAAGGGTATCTAACGAACCTGCAAATTTATGAGAAAAAATATAATAAAAAATAAGTGAATCCAATACTCCATAATATCGAGTTCATTCATTTATACATTTTTAATGCTTCACAATAACGCCCAATTAAAAAAAAACATTTTTTTAATATATATATATATTACGGATTTTTGACAATCCACGAAGTAAATAAATTAACTTCTGGATTAATAAAATCGAATTAAAGAGTGCTCAATCAAAAGAGCTAAATATACGTTTTTTTTAAAAAGCGAGTGTTATAAAAATTCCAACTTCAGTTTCATGCCGGAGCAATTCGTCAGGGAATAATCACTTTTTCCAGTCATCTACTCTTATTAACATCCCGGCTGTATCCATTCTCAAGTACGTGGGTGTACCACCCTACGTAATTCCAGAAATATATATATATATATATATATATTATATATTATATATATATATATATATTCCAGTATGCACACACACTAACACACACACATACACACACATTTTAAATATGTTTTCTTCTTTCAAAAACACTTACACTAAAGATATACAATTATGTCGTTGGCGTAGAAACGCGTAGCGGATGTGCTAATGACGAAGCGATCGCATGACTTGCACGCTTTTTGGAACATCAATGCTTCCGTTTTGAATTTAAATTATTTTCTGCTTCTCTCTCGATGAGTCCGGATTAAAAACAAGCTCTGAAGATGATCTTTATAAATCGAAATATTGTTCAATATTAGCTATGAATATGATATGAAATATTTTCATTTTAACAGCATTGTGTGTTTTCATATCCTTTGTCGATACTTATATCGTCTGATTCATTTCCTTACTCTTAACCTATATATTATATATATATATATATATATATATATAATATATATATATATATATATATAAGTTTGAATAATCTAGTTTGTAGGGGATGATTCTATTTGGGATCAAAATCTCAGTGTACATCCACACTGTATGCTCATATAGAAAGAAAGAAAGAAAGAAAGAAAGAAAGAAAGAAGAAGAAATTCATGAAAGAAAAGAAAGAAAGAAGAAGAAATCAATGAAGGAAAGAAAAGAAAGAAAGAAAGAAAGAAAGAAAGAAGAAGAAGAAGAAACATAGATTTATACAAGGATTTTTATAAATTCCTAAGTGAGCTCAATGTATAATAATTAATAAGTTAATTATATCCATATATATATATGTGTGTGTGTGTGTGTGTGTGTGTGTGACAACGCGTAATTCAGATAACTCGTTAGTTGGGGCACTCAAAGGTTAAGTTGCCACTGTATGTATGATAGAAAAATGGAATGGAAATTATTCGAAAATATATCTATAAAAATAACAACTGCTCTCCAAACACTCCTTCAAAAACAGGAAGACCTTCATAATAAACTGCATACAGGAAAAAGTTACACCTTACAGCGTATCCAGGTTTCTAGGAACTTCCCATCACGTTTTCTAGAATGAATAAAAACTTTCGTGGAATATTCAACCGAAAATCTGAAATTTTCAGAAATTTCCACCTTCGAAAATGCAAAGAAAAATACTACGGGAATTAAATAATAAAAATATATGTCCTATCGTACTGATGAAAAAATTAATATTGCCCTGATGATGGTTAATATATTCAATTATCACATGAAAAAAATAAAACACGCGAAGCGATCGACCGAAGGCAATGTTATTTCATTCATTTATAGATAAATACATATTCTTTATATATTTTTATACTTATATGCCGTCAGATTCATTTCCTTACTTTCTCATTATATATATATATATATATATATATATTCTTAATTTCTTGTGTAAATATATTTCCTTATTTTCGTGTGTAAACATATTTCCTTATTTATATATATATATATATATATATATATATATTATAATATAGTGTGTGTGTGTGTTGTACATGGATGTGTGCAAGTATGATGTGTATACATGTGTGTGTAATACCTTCGAACAACCTAGTTTCAAAACGCACGCCAATTCTTGGATATAAAAAGTGAATAAAAATCTTCCACAATACAGATGTAACGCCGATGAGCCAAAGTGATTATATATATATATATATATATATATATATATATATATATATATATATATGAGGATAGGAGAATTGGAGTAAATCCGACAGAATGTAGTAAAGAATAGTGGGAAAAATGTGGACAAAGGAACAAAACTCAGACAAGTATATGAAGGAGATATATTTGACCGAAGTCGCGCTTAATGCACGATGAAATATATCTCCTACATATACTTGTCTGAGTTTTGTTCTTTTGAGCACATTTTTCCCTCTATTCTTTACTACATCTCTTTCTCTCTCTCTCTCTCTCTTTCTATATATATATATATATATATATATATATATATATATATATACACACAAGTATGCACACACACTAACACACACACACACACATAAACGCACACAGAGAGACAAGCACATGAACATATATAGATATTTATATATATGATAAGTTGGATGGATCTTACGGCATGTCAACCTTACTTTTGACGAATATGTTTTGTTTTATTCATTCTTGTTGGGGATTTAATTATTTAACTCAATTCTTTTTACCACATTTTTTAAAACTCACAAAAATCGAAAAATATCCGACATGTGACTATGAAATTAGCGAACAACTCATATTTTGACGATATAATTCTTTATGAATGAATAAAGAGTTCTTCCTACGTTCGAGCATTTGGGTTTCTATTCATACTGGGAATATCAACCCTCGTCAAGGGTATATTAAGGCGCGATATTAGCCAGCACCTTCATAAACATTATTTTCAAGTGAAAAGAATCTTTCATTCTATCAATGCTAATAAAACAACTTGATCGGAACCGTCTCTTACTTTTCATTTTACCTGTCACTTTCCCCTCTGTAAATATATATCTTGATTATATATGTTCTTATATATGTTAGTTTCTCTGTGAGTGTAAAGAAAGAGATTGTGGAGTGTGAGAAGGGGATTGGACTTTCCATCTCTCATTGATGTATCACCAGAACGATATTTTGAAAAACAATTTTGATCAGTAATGACTTGAGAGTCAAAGTGTATTCATTTATTTGACTTACAGTGTTTTGGTATTATCTGCGTTATTCGGACTATTGTCCTCATCTTCGTTCTGTACAACGTTTCGGCCGATGTGCCGTCCGACTTTCTTCAGGTATTTTTTGTGGGACTCGGGAACCTTCTTTTCGGATTGGAAACCTTCTTGTCGTAATCGGGAACCTTCTTGTCGTAATCGGGAGCCATCATGAAACTTTGAAATAACCCTTTATTCAATCTACAGGGGTGTCCTGTTCTCATTCCGCTAATCATAGTTGGGGTACAGACGTTAAGCTGTGTTAATTATTATTCTATGTTACTGCTGCTCTTGACCAGGATTGAACCTGCAATCTAGAGATAACCATCACTTAGAACTGTCTTAACCTAACTCCTTTATCCACTAGGCCATGTGTCCAATTGGACAAGAAGGTTCCGAGTCCGAGAAGGTTCCCGAGTCTGAAAAGGTTCCGAGTCCGACAAGAAATACATGAAGAAGGCCAGAGGGCATATCGGCCGAAACGTTGTACAGATAAGAATGAAGATGTGGAAAATAGTCTGAATAACGCAGATAATACTAATCATCAAATCTCATCTCAAACATTCAGAGAAATATGACAATGTTTTGTTTGATCCTGACACAAAAAATAATAAAGAATTAAGAATGAATATCAATCTCAACATTGACTTTGATATTATATGCAGGGGAATGGAAAAAAAGGATATTAGTTTCAAATTCACCTGAATAAATATGTTCACTGTGTATAAATTCATAGCACTATATTATTGCTTTACATTTTAGATATGCTATATTAAAGTTTAATTTTTCAATCAACACAATCTGTTGAACAGCGAACATATTCTTAAGTTATGGATGGCTAAAATGTTACAAAGTAAAACCAGATACGTTTGTCACAAAAATCGGTCACGTTTATAAGACGTTGCATTCTGACTAGGAACGTTTATATATATATATATATGTATATGTTATATATATATAAATTGAAAGCAATTACAATGCACATAAAAATAAAAACAAAAAGATGTTATTACCAATTACTTTTTATATATATATATTATATTAAATTTTTACTTGAAGGCACTTACAACGCATGTATCGCATAAAATTCGATATTTTTTTTCTTATAGAAAATGAACTTGACAAGTGTAATCCCGGCAAAGGATCGCTCGGTGTGTAGAATATCGTACAGACTGTTTCGACTTTATTAAGTCTCATCATATATATATATATATATATATATATATATATATATATATATATATATATATACACACAATGCTTCAAACATACTATAAAAAAACAACCTTTATTTCACTATGCCTGAACGAGGCTAAATTATTGTAAAAAAAAAAAAAAAAAAAAAGATTTAAAGAATTTCGAACAATCTCCACGAGCTCAAGGATAACCGGACCGACTTAACACCACGGAAATAGCCGATTTAACACCACGGAATTAACTGAAATAAAAAAAATTTTTTTTTCAAATATCCGGCGTTCCTCAACTTTTTAAACAACAACAGACGATTACACCATCGCCGGGGATAAGTACTATAAAAAACACCTAGTACTTTTAATAACTCTGATGATGGAATTTTATTCCGAAAATATTTAGAAAAAAAAAAAAACAAGGAAATAAATATACTTTTCAACACATATTGCACAATGCTTCAACCATACTATAAAAAAACCATATATATATATATATATATATATATACGTTCTGAGTTTCTGATTGGCTGTTGCTAACAACCAATCAGATGCGCGGTGCCTTGTATTTAAATAGGATAGAGTTCTACAACCGTCCCCCCAAATTTTATTTTTCAAACGTGTTTTACCTTCTATTGTTGGTGGTTGTACCAGAGTTTGATCACCTCTGATAGGGTCAGCAGGGCGAGGGAAGTCTGATGTTGGAAGACCCGAAACTTCCCAATGAACCTTGCGGATTACATCACTGACGACAACCACCAGCGCCCCAAATGTAGGAGCGTATATTTAAAGTATATATATATATATATATATATATATATATATATATATATATATGGCTGACTTCTGATTTAGGTCGGATTTTTCAAACGGAAATATTTTTGGTGGTACCCAATGGCAGTTTAACTACAGTCTATGTATTAATATTTTGCGAATTGGGTTACGGTTTAGGGGATTAAGGTTGTTTTTAATTACGTATTGCTTAAAAAAAATAAACACAAAAAAACAAATTACTATGCATTTAATGTTGAAAATATTTTTAAGCTAAGTTTAATTGAAATTATACATTGCAATACTAACACAAACGACTATCTCAATAATAGATTCAATAATTAATTTCAATGGTTAATTAAATGAGTTTGTTGTCACACAGTGGGATTGCCATATCCACGCTGATGCGATTATTTAGATTAAGATTAGTACAATAGATGACTAATTAGGACTTAGCCTATTCTAGTAGTGACCACCCCAAGCGGAGGTTTAACAGGTTTGAATTCAGACTTTTCCTTCTCCTAGACTGGTTGCCTAACCAAGGTTAAAGAGCCCAGTGAAATAGACCACTAATTAGGACGGAGACTATAATAGTAATGACCACCACAAGTGGAGTTTAACAGGTTTGAATTAAGACTTTTCCTTCTCCTAGACTGGTTGCCAAATATGCTCTACTATTTACGCATGGCTGGATTCATACGTAGTTCGATTCATACCTTTCCCAAGGGTATTAGCACTCTGGGAACTGTAGCTTCGTCCATGATTTGAACTCGGGTCGACGAGTCCATTTCCTAACACTCTAACGATTGTACCACGCGTCTCCAACTTAAAATTTTAATTTCAATTAAATTTCATGGAATTTAATGTTTATTTGTCCATGCATGACTTAGCCAAAAAAACAAAAAGAAAAAAACAAACACTTCCGATTCGGAACAAAACAAAGAGAAAGATAGCATCAGTAAGTTGCTGAAGTTTGAGTAAAGTTTCTACATAAAGTGATGCATCGTGTAAAAAACGGACTGAAAAAGGCTATCTGAAAAAAAACAAAACAAATTCTTCTTAGGAAATCTGCGCTAAATAATTGGATAGTGAAAGAAGCGGTCTGAAAATTCTTTGAATAGACCAGAATCAATTTCGTGAAAAAGTGATAAAAATGAATTCGAAAGGCGAAGATGCAATCAGTCGTAAAGTATAAAAACAATGGACGTAATATTTCACAGGTTTTGGAAAAAGGAAACACAAAAACAAAAGGAAATATATATAAAAAAATGATGATCAAATACTTGGCGGGAATGAAGAAGGGGTTATTATTTTTCACACTCGAACCAAAAGGCGTTCAAAATATTAATGTAGAAACAAACAAAAAAGAAAGGAAGGAAAATAAAAATAAACAAGACGAAATAACAAAAGAAACAAAAAAATGAAAATAGCAGACGATCAGTTTAGGAGGGGAAAAAGAAACAGAACAAAATGGAGGAATATGTCAGAAGGTTATGTTGAAATGGTGAAGAGGTGATGAATTTGTTAGAGAATATAGACAAGAAGGCTGTTTGGAAATATGGAAAAAAAGATAGAAAGAAAAAACAACATCGATGAGGATATTATTGTGAACACTGGCCTGCATAAAAAATTTTTTTTCCAAGGTTGATATATGATTGCTATTTTATGCTGAATTAAAAAATACCATTCATTGTGGTTAGTCAGGTCTAGTTTTTAAGATGTGCTTGAATAAGTTGTACATATTAATAACACTTATTCAAATGCCAGTGGACTCTACTTGTCACAGCTATAATACAGTTCTATACATTTCAAGAAAGAACTTGTATCTTAAAAATTTGATCTAATTAGAAAAAATGAGTATGATTTGTGGATTCAACGTAAGAAAAACTGTCTTAAAATAGCTATAATATATTCAACCTTGAAAAAATCACAGGCCGGTGTTATGGACCCTATTGTTAGATGCAGTAAATCTTTGCCACCGTTGGGGTTCCATCCATGGGTTAAATAGTAAAATGTATCCATTAAGAATTAATTTATTTCAAAACTTTTTTGGTATTAAATGACCCATCATGGTTTATATGCTGTAAAACAAAACAAACCAAACTTTGCCTACTTTAAACCACTCATAGCTGCTTTACAACCACTGAAAAGCCAACACAAGGTAAGTTGGAAACTGTAAAAAAGGAAGTAAAATAAAGATGTAAGATTCACGGTTAATACATGGACATTCAACTCCAACACGTAGTGTCGGACATAAAATTTTAAATAATAAACAACACATTTATACGACAAGATACAGAAACAAAGAAATACATGGACATGAACAAAACACGGTAAAGATAAAAGGACTGGCGAGTCTGTACAAAGAAAATCACTTACTAATGATGGGAGCCAAAGACCCCAGAAGAGTTACATAGCGTTGGGGGCAGCAAAAATGGCCATTCCTTTTCGACCTATTGAATTGTTTCTTGATTCAATTGCCCGGTATTACCTTAATCATTGGGACAAATCTATAGCTCAATGTACTACTGAAGAAGTCCTCGTTGCAGTGGTGTGAGCATTGTTCCTTATTTACTTGCGAGTAGAGATTTATGCGCACAATTGGCAATTAAAATCATTGTAAAAGACAAAAAATGGCCGTTTCGTTTCGACCGATAGACTTGTTTCTTGATTCAATTGCCCGGTATTACCTTACTCATTGGGACAAATCTATAGCTCAATGTACTACTGAAGAAGTCCTCGTTGCAGTGGTGTGAGCATTGTTCCTTATTTACTTGCGAGTAGAGATTTATGCGCACAATTGGCAATTAAAATCATTGTAAAAGACAAAAAATGGCCGTTTCGTTTCGACCGATAGACTTGTTTCTTGATTCAATTGCCCGGTATTACCTTACTCATTGGGACAAATCTATAGCTCAATGTACTACTGAAGAAGTCCTCGTTGCAGTGGTGTGAGCATTGTTCCTTATTTACTTGCGAGTAGAGATTTATGCGCACAATTGGCAATTAAAATCATTGTAAAAGACAAAAAAATGGCCGTTTCGTTTCGACCGATAGACTTGTTTCTTGATTCAATTGCCCGGTATTACCTTACTCATTGGGACAAATCTATAGCTCAATGTACTACTGAAGAAGTCCTCGTTGCAGTGGTGTGAGCATTGTTCCTTATTTACTTGCGAGTAGAGATTTATGCGCACAATTGGCAATTAAAATCATTGTAAAAGACAAAAAATGGCCGTTTCGTTTCGACCGATAGACTTGTTTCTTGATTCAATTGCCCGGTATTACCTTACTCATTGGGACAAATCTATAGCTCAATGTACTACTGAAGAAGTCCTCGTTGCAGTGGTGTGAGCATTGTTCCTTATTTACTTGCGAGTAGAGATTTATGCGCACAATTGGCAATTAAAATCATTGTAAAAGACAAAAAAATGGCCGTTTCGTTTCGACCGATAGACTTGTTTCTTGATTCAATTGCCCGGTATTACCTTACTCATTGGGACAAATCTATAGCTCAATGTACTACTGAAGAAGTCCTCGTTGTGAGCATTGTTCCTTATTTACTTGCGAGTAGAGATTTATGCGCACAATTGGCAATTAAAATCATTGTAAAAGACAAAAAATGGCCGTTTCGTTTCGACCGATAGACTTGTTTCTTGATTCAATTGCCCGGTATTACCTTACTCATTGGGACAAATCTATAGCTCAATGTACTACTGAAGAAGTTCTCGTTGCAGTGGTGTGAGCATTGTTCCTTATTTACTTGCGAGTAGAGATTTATGCGCACAATTGGCAATTAAAATCATTGTAAAAGACAAAAAAATGGCCGTTTCGTTTCGACCGATAGACTTGTTTCTTGATTCAATTGCCCGGTATTACCTTACTCATTGGGACAAATCTATAGCTCAATGTACTACTGAAGAAGTCCTCGTTGCAGTGGTGTGAGCATTGTTCCTTATTTACTTGCGAGTAGAGATTTATGCGCACAATTGGCAATTAAAATCATTGTAAAAGACAAAAAAATGGCCGTTTCGTTTCGACCGATAGACTTGTTTCTTGATTCAATTGCCCGGTATTACCTTACTCATTGGGACAAATCTATAGCTCAATGTACTACTGAAGAAGTCCTCGTTGCAGTGGTGTGAGCATTGTTCCTTATTTACTTGCGAGTAGAGATTTATGCGCACAATTGGCAATTAAAATCATTGTAAAAGACAAAAAAATGGCCGTTTCGTTTCGACCGATAGACTTGTTTCTTGATTCAATTGCCCGGTATTACCTTACTCATTGGGACAAATCTATAGCTCAATGTACTACTGAAGAAGTCCTCGTTGCAGTGGTGTGAGCATTGTTCCTTATTTACTTGCGAGTAGAGATTTATGCGCACAATTGGCAATTAAAATCATTGTAAAAGACAAAAAAATGGCCGTTTCGTTTCGACCGATAGACTTGTTTCTTGATTCAATTGCCCGGTATTACCTTACTCATTGGGACAAATCTATAGCTCAATGTACTACTGAAGAAGTCCTCGTTGCAGTGGTGTGAGCATTGTTCCTTATTTACTTGCGAGTAGAGATTTATGCGCACAATTGGCAATTAAAATCATTGTAAAAGACAAAAAAATGGCCGTTTCGTTTCGACCGATAGACTTGTTTCTTGATTCAATTGCCCGGTATTACCTTACTCATTGGGACAAATCTATAGCTCAATGTACTACTGAAGAAGTCCTCGTTGCAGTGGTGTGAGCATTGTTCCTTATTTACTTGCGAGTAGAGATTTATGCGCACAATTGGCAATTAAAATCATTGTAAAAGACAAAAAAATGGCCGTTTCGTTTCGACCGATAGACTTGTTTCTTGATTCAATTGCCCGGTATTACCTTACTCATTGGGACAAATCTATAGCTCAATGTACTACTGAAGAAGTCCTCGTTGCAGTGGTGTGAGCATTGTTCCTTATTTACTTGCGAGTAGAGATTTATGCGCACAATTGGCAATTAAAATCATTGTAAAAGACAAAAAATGGCCGTTTCGTTTTCGACCGATAGACTTGTTTCTTGATTCAATTGCCCGGTATTACCTTACTCATTGGGACAAATCTATAGCTCAATGTACTACTGAAGAAGTCCTCGTTGCAGTGGTGTGAGCATTGTTCCTTATTTACTTGCGAGTAGAGATTTATGCGCACAATTGGCAATTAAAATCATTGTAAAAGACAAAAAAATGGCCGTTTCGTTTCGACCGATAGACTTGTTTCTTGATTCAATTGCCCGGTATTACCTTACTCATTGGGACAAATCTATAGCTCAATGTACTACTGAAGAAGTCCTCGTTGCAGTGGTGTGAGCATTGTTCCTTATTTACTTGCGAGTAGAGATTTATGCGCACAATTGGCAATTAAAATCATTGTAAAAGACAAAAAAATGGCCGTTTCGTTTCGACCGATAGACTTGTTTCTTGATTCAATTGCCCGGTATTACCTTACTCATTGGGACAAATCTATAGCTCAATGTACTACTGAAGAAGTCCTCGTTTAGTGTGAGCATTGTTCCTTATTTACTTGCGAGTAGAGATTTATGCGCACAATTGGCAATTAAAATCATTGTAAAAGACAAAAAAATGGCCGTTTCGTTTCGACCGATAGACTTGTTTCTTGATTCAATTGCCCGGTATTACCTTACTCATTGGGACAAATCTATAGCTCAATGTACTACTGAAGAAGTCCTCGTTGCAGTGGTGTGAGCATTGTTCCTTATTTACTTGCGTAGAGATTTATGCGCACAATTGGCAATTAAAATCATTGTAAAAGACAAAAAAATGGCCGTTTCGTTTCGACCGATAGACTTGTTTCTTGATTCAATTGCCCGGTATTACCTTACTCATTGGGACAAATCTATAGCTCAATGTACTACTGAAGAAGTCCTCGTTGCAGTGGTGTGAGCATTGTTCCTTATTTACTTGCGAGTAGAGATTTATGCGCACAATTGGCAATTAAAATCATTGTAAAAGACAAAAAAATGGCCGTTTCGTTTCGACCGATAGACTTGTTTCTTGATTCAATTGCCCGGTATTACCTTACTCATTGGGACAAATCTATAGCTCAATGTACTACTGAAGAAGTCCTCGTTGCAGTGGTGTGAGCATTGTTCCTTATTTACTTGCGAGTAGAGATTTATGCGCACAATTGGCAATTAAAATCATTGTAAAAGACAAAAAAATGGCCGTTTCGTTTCGACCGATAGACTTGTTTCTTGATTCAATTGCCCGGTATTACCTTACTCATTGGGACAAATCTATAGCTCAATGTACTACTGAAGAAGTCCTCCTTGCAGTGGTGTGAGCATTGTTCCTTATTTACTTGCGTGTAGAGATTTATGCGCACAATTGGCAATTAAAATCATTGTAAAAGACAAAAAAATGGCCGTTTCGTTTCGACCGATAGACTTGTTTCTTGATTCAATTGCCCCGTATACCTTACTCATTGGGTGAACAAATCTCTATACGCTCAAATTCTCGACCTGTGCGCTGAAGACATTACTCACATCCCTCATGTCCCTCTGGCGTGCTGACTCGACAATCCATGCCTATCTCCTGGCGCGCACGGATCCCTCTCACTCTCAATCCAGTCCAGAGCTGTCTCACGAACCTAGTTCACTCGCATTCAACTCCCACACGAGAGACCCATCGCACTCTGTCACCACCACCAGCGACATACATTCCACACACAGTAGCCGCGCTACTGCTAGATCGCTCTCTCGGAGCTAACCTCATCTCTCTCGCATCTACTACATAAGTGCACGAATCCATTTGCGCAACCCAATATCACGACTCTCAGAGAAGAGATATATAATCTGCTCACGCTCTAATCTAAGATTACTTCTCTCCACCTCGCGGTGGAGAGCTCTCTAATACCTACTCCTCGCCGGTTCATCCTGTCATATTTATCTTACTCTCTCGCGACACCTCACAGCCATGTGCTCACAGAGGTAGCGACCACAGAATATAGATGGTATTCTCTCGTACCACGTCCAATAAGCCAGAATCTCTCTGCAACTCTGCAGCTCTGCGCTCTCATGCTATCCATCCGACCTCTATCTCACTCACTGCTGCGCTCTCATGATCACCTAGCACTCTAGTCGTCGTAACCGTACGTCACTAGAGGCTCACCAATCTCGCTGCAGCACCTGTCGTCCATTCGCTCGACTCGATCTGTATCCTAACGTCGGGTCTCCTGCCTGTTGGTAGCACACACTCTATTCCTCCTCATTTTCTCCGCATCCTCTCACGGCGGGTCCATGTCGAGACACTGTCTCCACTAGCTGCCGCGTCGCTACCCAATTGGCAATTAAAACTCATTGTAAACCACTCGCCCTCACATCCCGGCTCCATCCCTCCGCCTCTCCTCTTTTGCGAGACGACTGCTGAAGAGTTCATCGACCTCGCGCTCTCCTCATCTCTTAAAGCGCCCGCGTCGCTGTAGCAGCAATCTCATCACCTCTCGCTCCTCTATCCTCGCTGGGTCATCTCAGATTTGCAGGTCCAACGCGCAGCTAGACCTCTGACCTCGATGACCTTATGCATGTCCAGCCATATCAACTGTAGTCATCCAACCTCCTGTCTGTCCCATTCTCAGCCTACCTCTGCTATCGTCGACACCCCCATGTTCTCCTACTGGGCACAGCACGATCTCGCTCATGTCTGGCGCCCAAGTGCCAACCCGCTAGCGCGCCGCGTCCTTACTCGCGTGGTGCAGCTCTATCCGCCGCTCACTTCTCAGCCATCGAAGCCTCGTCTGCCCCAGGCGGTCGGTCGTCGTCGCCTCCCGATCCCCGGCACCGATGTTTCTTGTAATGCCTGACATAATTCTCCCACTCGCCCCCATCACTTGCTCCACGCAGACTTATAAACCTCCCTTCGCAACCTAAAGATGGACGAGCTACACAACACACGCCTGGATACCTAGCTCTCCTCTCGTATACTTGCTGTGTCTCGTCGAGCCAGCACACTGTACTTAGCCTAACGATCTCTCGGCGCTTCCTGTGCGAACTCTCTCCTCGCGTCCCTGCCCTCACTATCTGATCTATATATGCATCTACCTTATCTACTCTCCCTGGTCGATCACAACTCTTATACGCTGCATACGCCACTACATATAAAAGATAATATAGCTGGTCAGCATCTTGCGTAAGCTGCTCGGTACCGTGGTTACTCTTCTTGCCGTCGTTACGATATTTAATGCTCGCCAGCATGATCCGCTCAGATTCAAAATCACGATTCTCTCATAAAGACTCAACACATCTATAAATGGCCGTTTCGCGTCTTGGTACCCGTATACGCTCAGATGCCTTTTTGCATTATCTGCATACTGTAGCTTTCTGCTCCACTCGTACAGATATATTCAGAAATCCTCTCCGCCCTACAGCTCTGCAGTGATCGTGCTTTCAGAGACTCGCTTGCGACGCGGCATCTCCTCGCGACCCCGTCCTCACTCAAAGCTCTAGACAAAACTCTGACTAAATCCTGCGTGATCATGCAGACGCCTCTCTACCTTGCTACTTAGAGCCGCCGCGTGCTGCCGTCCTACCTCGGTGTCGTCTCCTTCAGCCGCCTGAAGGATATACTATAGTCCTCCCTACATAGACTGTCTATCAATTAGCCCGTCCCTTACACCAATAGCCTCTCTGATAGTCTACGACTCCCAGGTGAAGCATATTCCGCTGGATTCTCGCTCTCTCTCTCCAGCATCCGACCGACTCTACGTACCTCTCCTCTCTCCTCTCCTCGGTACACTATCTCGCTACCTGCGCCCCTCGCCCTCCGTATACCTTACTCATTGGGACAAACAATCTATAGGCCTCAAATGTACTACTGAGAAGTTCTCCTTGTAGTGGTGTGAACCATTGTTCCTATTTTACTTGCGTGTAGAGATTTATGCCACAATTTGGCACATTACAAAATCATGTAAAGACAAAAAAGGCCGTTTTCGTTATGGACCGATAGACTTGTTCTTGATTCAAGATTGCCCGGTCATTACCTCTACTCATTTGAGACAAATCTATAGCTCAATGTACTACTGAAGAAGTCTCTGCAGTGTGTGAAATGTCCTTATACTTGCTGTGTTTGATTTATGCCGCACATGATTTGGCAATAAAGATTCATTTTGTAAAAGGACAAAAAAAATTGCCGTCGTGGAACCGATAGACTTGTTTCTTGATCAATTCCCCCGTATTAGCCTTACTCATTGGACAAATCTATAAGCCTCAAGGTGTACTACTGAGAGAAGCTTCTCCTGTAGTGTTGTGAACATTGTGTCCTTATTACTGCGGTTGTAGAGATTTTATGCCGCACAATTGCGCAATTAAAAGTCGATTGTAAAAGACAAAAAAATGCGTTCGGCGCCGTCCGCCGCCTCCGCCCCCCCCCTTTGGGACCGATAGAGCTTGTTTCTTGATTTCAATTGCCCGGTATTACCGTTACTCATCTGGCAAATCTTATAGCTCAATGTTCACTACTGAAGAGTTCTCCTGTGTAGTGGTGTGAACATTGTTCCTTATTACTTGCGTTGTAGAGATTTTGCGCACAATTGGCAATGTAAAATCATTGTACAAAGACAAGAAGAAGAGGCCGTTTCGTTTGGACCGAAGACTTGTTCTTGTGGTCAATTGCCCCGGTATTACCTTAGCTCATTGCGGACAAATCTATAGCTCAATGTACTACTGAAGAAGTTCTCCTTGTAGTTGGTGTGAACATTGTTCCTTATTTACTGCGTTGTAGAAGGATATGCGCCACAATTGGCAATAAATCATTGTAAAAGACAAAAAAATTTCCGTTTCGTTTGGACGATAGACTGTTGTTCTTGATTCAATGCCCGGGTATTACCTTACTTCATATGGGACAATCTATGTAGCTCAATGTTACTTACTATGAAAAGTTCTCCTTGTAGTTGGTGTGAATTATTGTTCCTTATTACTTGCGTGTAGAGATTTATGCGCACATTTGACAATTAAAATCATTTGTAAAAGACAAAAAAATGGCCGTCGTTGTGGACGATTAGACTTGTTTCTTGATTCAATTGCCCGGTATTACCTTACTCATTGAGACAAATCTATAGCCTCATGTACTACTGAAGAAGTTTCTCCTTGCAGACAAACGGTGGACATTGTTCCGTTATTTACTTGCGTAGTAAGAGATTTATGCGCACAATTGGCAATTAAAATCATTGTTAAAGACAAAAAAATGGCCGTTTCGTTTGGACCGATAGACTTGTTTCTTGATTTCAATTGCCGGTATTACCTTAATCATTGGGACAAATCTATAGCTCAAGTACTTATGAAGAAGCCCTCGTTGCAGTGGTGTGAGGCATTATTCCTCATTTACTTGCGAGTAGAGATTTATGCGCACAATTTCAATAAAGAATCTGCGAGGCTAACCTTTTAAAATCCCCCCCTCTACCAGGCGACGCCGGGTAGCCACTGCTAGTATATATTATAGATGTTAGTTTCGATATTCACGGACGTTTACTCGACTAATCTATTTCATGTAGACATAAAGGTTATTATACTGCGCCGCCATTATTGAAAAGAAACAACAAACCCCAGATTTTATGATGAAGCATTTCATCCGTGTATGATCCGATTTTAGATCTTTTGATCGTAAACAACCCAAAAGAAATCCAACTTTTCATGCAAAACAGGACACACTCAGATGATAACGAATTTAATAATCATCGATGAATTAAACAGTATTCATAGTTACTGATGTTAGAATGTTTGGGCCATCGTGAGCCCTTAAGCAAGAGCGCTTACCCAGTGGAATTGGATCGTGATAATATCCTGGTATTGGTAAAATCTGTAACCTGAAGTCCGTCCTGAGTTTGGGTAAAGATCTGGTAATCCTGTAAGTCCATCCTGGGTATTGGTAGATCTGGTAATCCTTGTAAGTCCGTCCTGGGTATTGGTAAAGATCTGGTAATCCTGTAAGTCCGTCCGTGAGTATTGGTAAAGAGACTGGTAATCCTGTAAGTCCGTCCTAAGTATTGGTAATCCTGTAAGTCCGTCCTGAGTATTTGGTAATCCTGTACGTCCGTCCTGAGTAGTGGTTAAAGATCTGTTACCCCTGTAGGTCCGTCCTAGTATTGTAATTAATGGTAATCCTGTAAGTCCGTCCTGAGTATTGGTAAAGATCTGGTAATCATTTAGTCCGTCCTGTATTGGTAAAGATCTGGTAATCCTGTAAGTCGTCCTGAGTATTGTAAAGATCTTGGTATCGTGTAAGTCCGTCCTGAGTATGTAAATGATCTGCTGGTATCCTGTAAGTCCGTCCTGAGTATTGGTAAAGGTCTGGTAATCTGTACGTCCGTCCTGAGTATTAATAAAGATCTGGTAATCCTGTAAGTCGTCCTGAGTATTAATAAGATCTGGTAATCATGTAAGTCCGTCCTGAGTATTGTAAAATCTGGTAATCCTGTAAGTCTGTCACTGAATGAGTGCAGTTAAAATTATGTCCAATGGTGGGGGTTTAAGTATTGTATCAGCCACGCTGTATGCCAGTGATTGGCTGCAGAATAACTCACGGGACCTTGGCCAGTCTATAAATCCAGGTGGGAATTAGAGCATACCTTATGTACAGAATAAATCCAACAAATGATAATCGATACGCAAGACTATCACGTCTTTACAGGAGATACATTATGATTAAAAAGTTAAGGAGCGGCCGAGCAGCATGCCTATTGTAATAACATTTTAACATTGATAATAATTACTAATGGCTTCGAGATAAAGATGGATCACACTATCCCAGCCAGGAGACCAGGCCTAGTGTGGTTATCAAAAAAAACACAAGAATAAAGAGAACTTGCAACTGGGGAACTTTGGCGTTTCTAGTAGATCACATACGAGAGAGTCAAAGGTCTGGAGGGACTTGCTGTCACTTAATCTCAATAAATACCCCAGAGAATTTTGTAGAAGTTATCACAAGGCAATTACACCTGAGAGATGACTAGATAGACTATATGTGCCAAGAAAAGAAGGGGTAGAGTCTCACCAACATTGGAGATTGTGTATATGCGACAATTCAAGCACACGAAATACACATACAAGTCAAGAAAGACTCATTGCAGCAGCCAGAAAAAGCAATTGCAACATATATGACAAGCAGAAATACAACAAAAACCAGAAAACAGAAATGGGAGGAAAACTCTACATGATACGTCAAGCGATAAACTACTGAGCCTGGACATGGTTAAGAAGAGAACTCAAGAGAGAAACTGATTCTCTGAAAGACAGCAAAATGCTAAGATTCAACAGAAAACAAGGGTTAGATGTGTGGAGACGAAGGAAAAAGAAATGGACAAATACTTGGACCTTGCCTGAGAATTGAAGACCTATGAATATGAAGGTCAAAGTGATACAAATAAGAGTTGGTGCACTTGGAACCTCCCCAAAGTTTGGAAAAGATACTGGAAATTTGGAATAGTAAAATACGTTTCTTTCTCGTGTGGAGTTAACTGAGGAGAGTTTTTCTGTGGATTAAGCTAGGACTGGCAAAATGAGCCTAAAATGCGTTTTTGAAAAATGACTTAATCCCCCCTCCACAGAAAATAATTTTCCAAAATAGAGTATTGTCGGATTTTAATGAATTTTTAGGTTTATTTATCAATGAATGATCTTATAATGCTATTATTTATTCTATTTCAAAACTTTCTCATTTTTTTTCAGTCACTTAATTTTGACCGGGGGGCGTAAAATTGTTTCGAGTTGGTCTTTATTGTACTAATTACAGTATAAATAAAGAGATAAAAGACCGAGTTATGAATAGAAACAAAAAAAATTTACAGTGGCTATTCTATGAGAAAATAAGTACCGAAAATCGAAAAATAAAATGTAACAAAGTAATAGATAATTAATTTTTTGGAGATTCTTTTTTTACTCATTTCGATAATTATTTAATGGCTTATTTTATAAAAGAAAAATTATTACATCGATATTTTTTCTGTTTAAAAGGGGAGGGGGTACATTTTATCGAAGTTTTTTCTTCAAAACTTATTATTTTATGTATCTAAAATAAGGTTTGCATTAATAGATATTTATTTTCTAGATCTAAAATATAACATTTTAAACTTAAATCCGAATATTTATTTTAAATGAATTTTATGTTAATTTTCATAGCAAAATACTACATTAAAGTTTTGAAATAAAATAATTCATGAATTAATTAAATTCATTAATTGATAAATCAATAATGAAAATGTCATTAAATCGGATAATTACCTGATTTTGTAATTTGTTTTGCAATCGCGAATGTTATATTAAAATTGTAAACACGCACTTAAAACCTTGAAAAAGAGACAGAATGGCGAATTCGCTGTCGAAATGACCAAAAACAAATGGTTTTATCTCCCGAGAATTGCCTAAATAGAAGATACCATATATCCTCAAATTTCCTCTCCATCCCACATTCTAAACATAGGAAGGACGTTGTATTTAGTCATTATTTTGTTTTTAAATAAAAACTGTTAGAACGAACCGAGTTTTCATTTATTTATTGTTGTAGACGGAGTTGGCCTTAGACCAGGGAGATTATTTCTGCGTCTAAGGTGGAGCGACACACCTTACCATCAGTTCCCCATTTTTACCGTCAAATTCAAGCCGTGCTAATCGTACACCGATTTGGTGAGGGCTGGTATTAACTCAAGACCTTGTGATCCGGAGTCAAATACTCTTGCGACAAACTAAAAGTACGTTCCCCACCAGAAATCGAACCTGGGCCGCCTTGGGTGAAATCAAGGAATCCTTACCCCTAGAGCATAAGGGAGAAATGCGTTACTAACACAATAAGTCTATAGCATTCAGGATCGAAGTTCTGATTAATGACTATTAACCATATCATTTACCCCTATATAATATAAACCCCCCGCACGAGCAGGATGTGACCAAGGTCAATTTCTAAGCGGAGTTCAACAGGTTGAATTCAGAATTTTTCTTTCTCCTAGACCAGTTGCCTAACCAAGGTTAAAGAGCCAGATCTGCCCTACTTTTTCCATAGTGGAGGGAGAATTGGATTCATACCTTCCAATGTATTAGCACTAGGTGAAAATGCAGTTACCGCGTCCAGGATTTGAACTCGTGGCGCCGAGTCCATTCCCATGACTTTACGATTACACCACGCGCTTCATTACCCCATATAAAAACTTCAAGATGCTGTTGTTGTTTTATTGATTTTAATGGCATATCACCCGTCTGGGTTTATGTCACGCCTAACGGTTAGGAAGTTATACATATCGTGTATTTATATTTATTACTTTTTAGTAATTGGTATTTACAATGTTTATCATTATTGGGATTATGTTGTATGGTATTGATTTGTTCATGTCTATATTCTATGGTAGAATTTTATTTCCTTCAAAAAGAGAGATAATCTCCATGTTGACATATATTTCAAAACGGATCTTTCATATTGTGCTTTTAAATAACGGTTTTGATGTTGTTAATTTTTCAGGCCATCCTTTGGCCTTAAAGCAGGAGCGCTTGTCCAGTGGAATTGGGTCCCTGGTAAAGAGTCGTTCGATAATTATCCCTTTGGTTTACTCTGGTAAAGAATTCTCAGTTCCTGGTAAAGAGTCCTTCGATAATGAATCTTTTGGTATTCTCTCGGGTAAAGAGAATCCTAGGTTCCTTCGTAAATGGTCGCAAGTATACTGAGAAAGAATCAAGTTAAGTTTATCAGCCACGCAGTATGGCCAGCGATTGGCTAAGGAATAACCATATGATCTCGCCTAGTCTATAAATCTACGCAGGAACTAGAGCACACCTTATATAAAAAATCCATGGGCACCTCACGTGGTGTAATGGTTAGCAAGCTCGCTTCGCAAACCATTATTAGTGAGTTGCATTCTCATTGGGAGCCCCATACTTCTGGCCTTGTGGCCATATCTAAGCAAGCTTAGATAAATAACTATATAAAAAATCCAAGGCACCTCACGTGGTGTAATGGTAGCAGTAGACTGGGAACCATGATTAGTGAGTTCGAGCCTCACTGGGTGCCTCTTACATTCGAACTTGTGCCACATCTAAGATCAGCTTATTAATAACTATATAAATCCAACAGATGTGAGCAAAAAACCTTTATATTCCATGAATAAGTGTTTAACTGTAAAGGTGTTTGACATGTTTCACACTGTAGTTGTTGTTCTTGTTTGAGTATATTAGGGGTGCGTTAGGCTTTTAATATGCTGTGAATTGGTTTCACCAAACCGCGTATTAGTCACACATTTCTTGGAAGATGCGCCAAATAAAAACCTTACGACATTTATTTCCTTTGTAAAATCGAGTATTCTAGAAGGGTTACAATTACAATTAAGACGAGACTTTAAAAAAATTAATATATTTCTTAATGATGATTGATCATCATTTAAATTAGGAATATGCTGTCAATTTGGTTGCTACATTAAAGTGTAACGTAGTGCCATTTCTTTGACGGCACTAAATATCTATACGTTGTATACTTCTTACGTCTTACTCTGGTCTATTCTTCGGCCGTCTTCTGATCGTCTAGTCTTCTGGCCGTATATCTCTATCTTCTATCTTGGTCTGGTCTTTCTTATCTGGGTCCGTATCTGGTTCTGCTGGGGACCATTTCTTATCAGAAGCCTTTGTGCCATTATTAGCTTTTAGTAATAACAACAAGACTTCGATTTACTTTTGATGTTACTTTATTCTAGAACCCCAGACCAGAAAATGCGCGCGGAGAGTCACATCTTGCTAGCTTCTAACTCTGCAACTGACTTACTGCAACTGACTAACTGAGTTGCCCACCTTAAACCGGAAGGGGCTTTCTATCGGGGTTCCGTTCTCACCGATTCTATCCCCAGAAAGCAGGTGAGAGATGAGGTCAAGCATTGTCACTCACTCTCAAGGCCATCAGCTGTACTGATCGCCATAAGGATATTCTATACTACCTTAAAAAGATATTAGGGATCCATAATATGTAACAAAAGTAGCATTGAAAATTATACTTAAAAAAAAAATCATTTAGAATGCTAAGTGCTATAAAAGCTCTATGATTTTATAAAAAAAAAACAAAAAAAAAAAAACAGTACACAAATAAATTTTTAACAAATACTAACCTTCTACTTTATCTGATCTAGGAATTTAATGTTCAGACATAAAATTTAATCCAGTAACATAATTATTCATAACTTTAAATTCAACTATAGCTGTATGCTTTAATAAGCCTAGTTAGAAAAAAAACCAGAGAAATGCAGTGACTTAAAAATAAAGGCAAAGATTTCCTTATCTTTTATTTTTCTGATGCAGGATTCATTGGGGAACTAGAAAGTTTTGGTAAACAAGCTGGCTCATTTACCAAAACTTTTCTGTCTAAAAAAAGTTTGGCCACAGGTTACCCGTACCATACTTTTAACCAAGACTATATAGACTAACTATCATAAATACAATTTTTTTTCATTTTTGAAAATATAAATAAATATAACTAACAAAAATGGTATAAACTTATGAATAAAACAATCAAGGAATGCTTGAAAAATAGCCTAAAAAATATGAAGAAAAATAAAAAACAAAAAATCAAGTGAAAACGGAAGACCAAACTGAGAGCTACTTAATTTAGCAAGATTACTCGGACCTGTTAAGAGCATCTCATTAACAAGTTAAAAAAATACAACATCTACAATGTCTATTATCTATTCACAAATAGTGAATTTCTTTGTTATTCTATGTTTAGTATTTAAAAAATCGACAAAGCGGTTTGAATGAGTCGATTGGCGTCTTAAAGCCGTCTACATTGTTGAAATTTAAGCAAAAATGTCTGACTATTCATTCTTCTCCGCATATCCTCACAAGAGTTATCTCCCTTGATTATGATCTTCGTTTAATTATATTTTGGTCTTTCGACATTCTATTTTATTTTGTTGTTCATATATTTCTTGTTGTTATGTATTGGAAATACATACACGAGAAGATTGAGTGGATGTAATAATACTTTATTACAAATAATACAAATAACAAAATAAACGGCTTCCGGCCGGCAGGTAAAAAAGTCTCTTTGTAAGATTACTTACCTTGAAAGTTGTCGCACGTGTGTTTGCAATCTGAGAATACGAAACAATGTTCGTGGTTGGAGATCAACTCGTATCATGCTGAGTTAATCTCTGTTTCTTTTTATACGTATCTCATTTGCATACGTGAGGGTTACTTCCCTTTACAAACTTGTTAAAGTTGGAATTTCTTTTTAACTGCTATTTATTTAACACTTATTTAATACCAATAAATTCGTACGCCCTGTCGCTGGGGCATTAGATGCACCGACTGCACCTCTGCAGAGGGTAAGACTCCCCAATGGGGTCACCTGTTGGCTGTTGGTGGCGACCCGTGGTGCTTAAGGATAGAACCCAGGTGGATGAGCAGTTCCATGATTACAATACTCCACTTTGCCCTATCTTGGGCTAGACGGGCGGTCGGAGAGGCCCCCTCCTATCAATCGGCTGGTCACGTCAAGCCCTAGCACCTATATGATTTACCAACCCAATTGCCCTTATGCAAGCCCAACCCCTTTTATCATATGGTGCTAGAAGTGGTGTTTGCGGTCTATGTGTCCTGGAAGGACGTTAAACTTCTATCTGATGGTGAGGTTCCAGTTTTGGAGGTTTGGGGAATGTGGAGTACCCCTTCATCACCATTGCTCCCTGGTCCACTGTGACCACCGTGTGGTAGTACCTGTTAGGGTTCCATCTATGGGTTAAATAGAAAATGTATTTATAAAAAAATTGTATTATCCATTAAGAATTGTTTATTTCACAACTTTGTCGGCATTAAATGACCCACCGAGGTTGATATGCCGTAAAACACAAACAAACCAAAACCAAACCAGAAATTCGTCTATTTTTGTTTTTTGTTTCTTTTCTTCTTTATTTCTTTGCGTCTCTTACTGTGTAATAGCGCCCTCTATAAACAATAAAGATGATAAAACAATTTGTTAATAGAAGAAGAGTTCGCTCTTTAATTTTAGGAGATAGAAAGAGACTATTTGTACAGTACACTTACGAAATGCGAATTAAGTTTTTTTCTTTTTTTCTTTTCTTTCTTTTCTATGTAGTTTCTACGTCTGTCATATTTTTTCGTTCTTTTCTTTTCTTTTTTTTCTTCTTTTTTCACATTCAATAATAATCTACCTTAAATAATGTCTTAATGGTAGTCTATAAAGGTCTTTGAAAAAGAAAATCCGAAAAATAGAAACTCTGATCCAGCAAAACGAAACGAAAAAAAAAAAAAAACGAAAAAATATATTTTATTTTTGTATTTAAAAAAAAGAAAAAAATAAGAAACAAAATAAAGGTTTTTGATTGGCTGAGACGTTTCTGGTTTATTTTGTCTAGAAACTAGATGACTTAAATTACTGTTCAAGGCTTTCGTTCTTTTATTCTGATCTCCTTTTTTTTATCAAAAATGATTCAGTAAATAATTCACGAATTTACTATTTTCGAAAAAAAAACAAAATTTTCTGCTAATTAAGCTGGACCTTTATAAAGAGTTTATAAGCTTTCCTTTTTGTATGTATACACGAAAATATATTGTATACTAAATGTTACGTTCTAGAGAAAAAGACTTGGCCCATCTCTTGAAAAACATATTTCTTCAATTTACCTCTTCATCTAGAGATATATTTCGTATTGATTTGCACAATGGTTTTAAAGGGTTATCTAAAAAAATTCTGTTAAGTCCTGCAAGTAAAATAAGGAAATACATATTGTATACATATATATATATATATATATAATATATATATATATATATATATATATATATATATATATTCAGCAACGTTTCTAATAAACAAACATCCAAAAATCTTATTCACTTCGCCGAAGGGCATACGTCTGTTTTATTATTCTCTCAATAACGCCCCTTACCTATTATGGAAGGCGTGTAGTAGTATCATTTGACAGGCTTAATTTCGCTAGGATGGTAGCTGTGTACTGGGCCGAGGCGATAAAAGTGTTTCACTAGTGTTTCACTGTGTCTGCTGAAGTCCGGTTTCGATTTCTGTCGGAGGAAATCTAGTATATACCGTGATGAGACTAATAAAGTCGAACAGTCTGTACGTATTCTACACATCGAGCCATCCTTGCTGGGATTACACTTGTCAAGTCATTTTCTAAGAAAAGTATCGAATTTATGCGATACATTGTAAGTGCCTTCAAGTAAAAATTTAATATAATATATATTATATATATAGATATATATAGAGAGAGAGAGATAGAGAGTGAGAGAGAGAGATAAAAGGTGTCTTATTGGTGAATATGGGCACGATCGTTGGAGGTGCACAAAATCCAGGGGTTAAGTCAGCGATATAACAAAGTAGAGCAAATTTAATAAAGAAATGGATACAATAGAAACCTACTCGAGTTTCACCATTAGGATCTTCAGGGTTTAATCCACTGAATTAATGGAGGTACCGATTAATTGCAGCCGATTATATGTGTGTTCATTGAATAAGATTTTACGTTATGAGAGAACGTTCCCTCATAACATAACATCATAACGTTAACATCTTATTCAATGAACACACGTATAATCGGCTGCAATTAATCGGTACCTCCATTAATTCAGTGGATTTAACCCTATTCTTTTTTTAATTAATTATTTATTCTTCATTTGTTACTTTTTTCATATGTCGTTCTTCCTCTATATTCCGATATTTTTTTAAATTCTTTTTTTTTCTTTCTTCTTCATTTGTTACTTTTTTCATATATCCTACTTTGTATATTATAAAACAAACATTCTGTTGCCTTTCATTCATTCTTTCTTCCTTTCTTTCTTTCTGTCTTTCTTCTTCATTTATTACTTTTTTTTTATATCAGCCTTCATTTTTTAAAATTCTTTCAATCTCTTTTCTTTCTTTCTTTCTTTCTTTCTTTCTTTCTTTCATTCATTCTTTCTTCATTTGTTCTTCTTACAAATTTTTTTAAATATATTTCTTAAATACTTTTTCCCTCGGCTTTCTCACTTTATTTTTCTTTCTTTCTTTCTTTCTTTCTTTCTTTCTTTCTCTCTTTTGTTTCTTTCTGTTTGTTTGTTTCTTTCTCTCTTTCTTTTTTTCTTCTTTCTTTCTTTCTTTCTTTCTTTCTTTCTTTCTTCTTAAATAATTTTTTAATATATTTCTTAAATACTTTTTCACTCGACTTTCTCACTTTATTTTTCTTTCTTTCTTTCTTTCTTTCTTCTTCTTTCTTTCTTTCTTTCTTCATTTGTCACTTTTTCCTATATCGTTCTTCATCTATTTTCTGATTCTTTCTTTCTTTTTTCTTTCTTTCTTTCTTCTTTCTTTCTTTCTTTTCTCTGAACCCTTTGTATAGACTTCACTCTTTCTTCCTTCATCTTCTTTCTCTATCACTCCTTTTCTTTCTATTTTTCCTTTCCGTAACCACCCCATCCTCAAACTATCCCTTCTCCTGTCCAATGACATTCCTCCCTTTCAGATAATACTTTTTCGGCTTCCCGCTGAAAACCAATCTCCCTGTCAAAACTCAGCGCCATTTTAAAAGCAAATAATCCCGCGTTCTAATTACACATTGCTTTGCATAAAATTGCCATTTCATTTTAAAAAAATAAACAGACTTCCAACTTTTATTATCACTTCTTTTTCTTCTTCTTCTTCTTCAATTTTTCTTTCCTCTTCTTTCAGAACCCATCAATCAGTGAACAAACCTCTTGAAAATTATGAATCCCTAAATAAATAGAACCGTTAATATCATCCGTTCTCATGATGGGCATAAACCTGTAAAAATATCAAGGATGTTTGACAAATTATTCTAGTTGGATCATCATTGCCAATATCAAAGTATCATTCAGATTGGTAGTGGTGATCCATGATGCTTAAGAACGAATCCTGGTGGTGTGTATTCCATGACATGCAACACTCAAATTTGGTCCTTACTTGGGCTCGATGGAAGAGAGAAGCCCTTATTAGTCGGCTGGACATGTCAAGACTAGTATTTATATGATTGTCCCAACTGTATTGGTTTTATAACAACAAAAGAACTTTGAATACCCATCAAGAATAAATTAAGAAATAGGTCTTTGGCCTCAGAGTGGACCTGGGAGTAATACCAATTAGGATTTTCCCCTTCTACCCCACAAAGGAAAAAAAAGAAGCAAAAATAAACTTCATGATACACATCTATCACCACATTTATTGATGGTAATTTAATTTCTGATTTATCCTGATCCGATTCCTACCAAATACTACCACTCCAGGTCAGAGTGGACATGGGAGTAATGGCAATGAAAAGGTACTCCACATTACTTAGATTTCCAGAACTGGAGCCTCACTATGAGATACATTTTAGAGTCATACCCTGGACACCACTTTTTTGGAGGGGGGTACCCCACTGCAAGGGATAAATGGCTGTCAATAATATAGAGCTATCAAAATTTAGGTTTGGTTTGTTTTGTTTTACGGCATATCAACCTCAGTGAGTCATTTAATGCCGATAAGTTTTTAAATAAAGTCATTCTTAATGGATACTCAACTTTTTTTATAAATACATTTTTCTTTTTAACCCATAGATGGGACCCTAACAGGTACTACCACTCCGGGTCAGAGTGGACCAGGGAGCAATGGTGTCAAAATTTAGTTTGTTTTTTCTCTTTCTTTAAGTTTTTATTAAACGATTACTTAAACATATTCAAGTCTCCCTAATACAAAGCTTATATTAAAACGCTCATCTTTGCAGCAACCACATGCGGACTATGTTAAAGTTAGACAATCCCCAAAAGTTGAGCTTCAAATTCCCAGAATTGGCAGAGTTATCTCGATTTTTAGCTCTCCAAATTTGAGGGGCGTCACGAAAAATAGTGACTTTTTGTAATCTATTGTAATGTCTGTAAAATGAATTCTCGTGCGTCTTACTCCTAAAATTTTTATAAAAGCATTTTTGCCCGAGAAATCCAAAATTCTATCAAGAAAGTCTTAAACTCAGCCAATTTTAACTTATTGATAATTTCTGTTTTTTTCATAGCAAGATCAATAGGGGGGGTGACATGCCCGGGATGATTTGACATGGAATTGCCAGTGCTTGTCTCTAGAAATCAAGTGCCCAGCAGTCGGGTTTTTTTTTACAAATCTGCAAGTAGAAAGAAGAATGATAGAAAAAGCAGCAAATAAAGAAGAAAGAAAGAAAAAAAGAAAAAAGATATAGATAGAGAGGATAAGAGAGAAAGGATAGTGACGCAAGACAGAGAGAGAGAGAGAGAGAAAGAGAAAAAAAGAAAAAAGAAATATATTATATAATATATATATATATATATATATATATATATATATATATATAGAGAGAGAGAGAGGGAGGATAACATTAGTGACGGCAAGACAGAGAGACAGAGAGATATACAGAGAGAGACAGAGACAGAGACAGAGACAGAGAGACAGAGAGACAGGAGATAGACAGAGACAGACAGACAGACAGAGACACAGAGAGAGAGAGAGAGAGAGAGAGAGAGAGAGGAGAGACAGACAGACAGATATATATATAGAGAGACAGAGATAGAGAGAGACAGACAGACAGAGAAAGAAAGAAAGAAAGCAAGTGAAAGAAAGTAGATAATAGATGAAAGAGATCAACGAGGGCTGGTTCAATATTTTACTGGAGGTCAAAGAAGCTGTAAAAGTATGCTGCGTGTGATCCTGAACAAGACATGGAAACAACATCCCACGAGAAAACGGATGTACGGCCACTTGCCACATATCACCCAAACCATCCGAGTAAGACGGACAAGACACGCGGGACACAGCTGGAGAAGCAAGGACGAACTCATAAGGACGTCCTCCTGTAGAAGCCAGCACATGGGCACGCCAGTGTGGGCCGACCAGCAAAGACGTACAGTGACCAGCTCTGTGCGGATACAAGATGCTGCAGAGAGGACCTCCCGAGAATGATGAGTGATAGGGACGGATGGAGAGAGATTGTCATGGATATCCGTGCTAACAGCGCGACTATTATTATTATTATTATTATTATTATATTATTATTATTTACTCCTTTTGAGTTTTCACATCAGCATTAGCTGATGGTCTTTCACTGGGATCTGAGTGACAGCAAGTCTCCTCATGTCTCCAAGACTCTTCTGAGTATTCTGGCAGATTGCAGCAGTGCGGTGTTCTGTATGGTTTCAATCCTTCCTCTGATTTCCAAACTTTCCAAACCCTTTTCTAATCCTTTTGGGACTGTTCCAAGTGCACCAACTACAATTGGTATCACTTTAATTTTCATATTCCATAACTTTTTCAGTTCTCTGGCAAGGTCCAGATATTTGACCATTTTTTCATTTTCCTTTAGCTTCATCCTGTGATCTGCTGGAACTGCAAAATCCACCAGTTGACAAGTTCTTTTTTTTTTTTATCAACACTAGGTCTGGTTTTCTTGCTGGGATAAGGTGATCAGTTTTTATTTCAAAGTCCCAGCTGGGACTTTGAAAGTATTATTATTATTATTATTATTATATTATTATTATTATTAGTAGTATTAGTAGTAGTAGTAGTATTTTGTCTTGTCAGACCGATATGAATACAATTGAATTATCGCATATGCTGGCCAATGAGGAGCGTTTCATCAGTCGCTCCACTCCACTACGCGAGACTCGTTTCTCTTTGGCAAGCAGCCCTTCTACCAATCTTCGGACCGAGAGGTGGTCAGGCGGAATAACCCCGACCGATGGTGCTACGATGGACCTGTCCGAAAGAGACACATATTTGGCTAGTTTGCCAACTGCAGTGTTTCGAGTGACCGGCCCCGAGTCCGAGGCCGACGCGACGAAATTGCTACAAGAGAAAGTCCGGTCGTATGCCGTCCACTCGTTTTTCGCGCTTTATACACGTTTTTTAAATAGTGATATGATTTTCGGTATGATATTTGTTGTTGGCACCTTTCCCTCCACTAAGGACAATGGCGTAGTGTCCAAAAATGTATCTGCATCTGCGCAAGTGACTTTGCAGGCCAATTCTTGAGTGACAGTCTTTGGTGCACTGACTGTACACAAACTGTGATGCTTTCTGGGGTTGCTGTCTTTTCACCTACTTTGGTTCTCTTTGCTGTCGGGCTACTCTCCTCTCCGCGCTTAACGTTAAAGCACCAGGCCACTCCATTTTTTGCATCTACCTCCAACGTGTTTGTTTCAATGTGGCATATCCTTATGTCTCTTTTGTAGCACACAGAATATACAGAACACTGGGATTGTTTTCGAATTCAAGGACCCCCTCCGATCAATCGCCTGTCTCAATCCTATTGCTCTTAGGACAAGCTTCAATCCTTTTATGATATATGTGCTATAAGGCGGTGACTGTGTCTGTCTGTCTGTCTGTCTGTCTCTCTCTCTCTCTCTATATATATATATATATAAGGACCTTGGGAGTCAAAAACTACCTACCTAGGTTTTATCCTGATGAGCTTTAAGATGAATACTGGTAGGCAGTGTCTGATTCCTTATTTACAAACTGTCAAATTGGAAGTGAATCTGACAATTATGTTGAAAAGAAATAAATGAATAAAAAAAAAAATGCTGAATGAATAAAAATTATGCCGACATGTTTTTGTCGAGAGATTGTCCTTGTATACATTGCATTCTATTTATTATCATTTAAATACAAAATGAAATAAAATAATAATAATAATAGAAAAAATATGAAATTTTAAGTATACAAAAAAAAAGCGGTTTCATCAGGACAAGATATTTGAATTTGAAATTAAAATCGTAAGAATAAAGAGAATTTGGATGTGTTCGAAAAAAAGGATTCTTTTGAAAAAATTGAGAGACACTTACGGTTTGAAGGTTTAGGGGGGATATTTATTTTTAAACACCCACACACCCACACATACATATATAGAAGCGCGTGGTGTAATGGTTAAAATCATGGGAAATGGACTCGTCGCCCCGAGTTCAAATCCTGGACGAGCTAATTGCATTTTACTTAGCGCTAATACCTTTGGGAAAGGTATGAATCCTACTTTCGCTCCAGCTATGGATAAATAGTAGGGCAGACTGGTCTCTTTAACCTTGGTTAGGCAACCGGTCTAGGAGAAGGAAAACTCTGAATTTAAACCTGTTGAATTTCGCTTAATAAATCGACCTTCTGTCACATCCTGCTCGAGCGACCTATTAAAGGGTCAATAAATAGTAACTCACACAAGGTATAAAGATGGATTGTATTCAGCAATATATATCACATACATATATGTACCCTCCATGTTCGTGTCATAGGTGAGTCACCTACAACAATATATATATAATAGGAGCAGAATATGAAATAAATCCGAAAGTATCTAAGAAATAGAAAAACAAAGTACTCCAAAAAAGATGAATTTATTCTTGATGGTGAAGTCGATGTTAAAACATTTCGGTTTTTATTAAGTCTCCATCAGGTGATTAGGATGGAAAAAGTGTTGCCTAAACAATGATGGATGTTATTTTAAGTTACAGAAGATGAGAAAATTTTAATCTATTTCATATTTTTTTAAATCCTGACTTGTAACAATGACTTTAAATTTTTCAAAAAGGAACGAAACAGATATGAAACTTTTCCTGGAAACACTTTTTTTCATCTCCCGTATTGAATTATTGATATATATATAATATATTATATATATATATATATTATATTATATTATATAGTATGAATATATATATATATAATGTATATGTGTGTGTATGCGTGTATGAATATATATATATATAATATATATATATATATATATATATATATATATATATATATATTCATACACGCATACACACACACACATATATATATTCACACATACACACATATATATTATATATTATATATTATAGCGTTGTTCGGCAACCCATCAACTCAAGGAGACTTCCGACAAAAAACTCTGCTGCCTTTCAACGAAAGGCTAGGCGAGTAAAACCCGAAAATAAATCAGGTGCTGGAGTCCCTAAAGGTGGTGTGACATGATGAAATCCAGTGCTACCTATCAACTCCTGCGACACTACTGTTGCCAAACTGCATTGGTACCTTACCTTTCCTTTGGATCACAGTGGCAGTGTGGAGAGGGGGGTTGCTGCATGGGCAACAGCTTATCCTCCACATTAACCCACCAAGGCTATGTAGTTCAAATAAAAAACAACTTTGACAGTACTCCATCGTCTCTCGTAGACGGAAGGCTGCCAACCATTATATATATATATATATATATATATATATATATATATATATATATATATATTAAAATAATCCACAGACACGTGTTTCGAGGTATCACCTCTCATCAGTGTGGTTATACCGTTTAACAGCTACCTCTAGCCGGGTTCAAGACCCGAATGAACTTTCGTTCGCCAATTCTCTTACCCGTACGGCCACAGGCAGCTGTCAAATATAGGAGACTATCTAATCGCTACATTTCTAAGCGGAAATGAATTCACTAGAGGCCTCAAACTTTATGTAAACAAAGCAAGGCTTAGCTGTACGCCGAATACGGTGAATTTTGCAATTAAATCCCTTCTAATTAAAGTGTATGAACCTTTCACTGTATACACCGTTTCGTCTCTCGTTATTGAATTATTCATATATACATATACGCATACACACACACACATACACACACACACACACACCACAACACATATATATATATTTTAAAAATGGAAATGAGTAACCTACTCGAGTTTCATCGATAGATTCTTCAGGGTTACTTTTAAATTAATCGAGTTTACGATTAATCTTAGGTGTATAAACATGCCCGTTGGAATGGGACTTAAATTTAGTAGAGAACGCTTGTTTATTTTTCGTAGATCAGGAACGGTTTTTGATTATTGAATTAAAAATTTGGATTAATTTATGGGAATTATTTTCAATTATTATTTAATAAAAGATATGTTATGGGTCGTATTAATAGTTAAAAGGTGAAAATTTAAAATTATTTAATAACTAGTTTAATTTGGTTTGAGAAGTATTTAAAAAAATACAGGTTGTTATATGTTACCGATAATAGAAGTTTGGGTAGTTAAATATAGTTAATTATATAAAAAATATAAAGAGATAAAAGTAAGAATGAAAGTAACGGTAAGCAAAGATGCATGAAATAAAAAAAAAATAAAGTGGAAAATAAAAAATAAAAGTGAAAATAAAAAGTGAAAAAATATATTAAACTTGAAAAAAAATTTTGGAAACGGTTTATATAAAACAAGGATTTAATTTTTTATTTTAACTGGGATTAAAATTAGAATTATGTAAAACATAGAGATAGTTGGATAATTGAAATATTATTTTTGGTTTTACTATTTTGGTTATTTATTGAAATTTAAACATTTAAAATCTTAAAATTTAACATTTAATATTTTAGCTAATTAATACTTGAGTCTTAAGGTATTATATTTTTTCTCTAAATTTTTTAAGTTTACGGTTTTGCTGCCGCATGATTTCGTTTATAACTGGTGTTTACTGTTTTAAATGTTGAAGTAAAGTAGTGTATTATTTAAATTGCAATAAATTAATAATAAAAAGATTTAAAATTAATAATAAATACTAAAACTGATTGAATAAATTAATAAATAGAGTTAAAATAATAATATTAAATTTAAATTTAAACAAAAAATTGTAAGCGTGTTTATTGTTTAAATGTTGAAGTAAAGTAGTATGATTTATTTAAATTGTAAAATAAATAAGTAAACAAAATATATAAATGAAAAAAATCTACTTGTAACGGGCATACGCATATACAATACATATACATATATAAAAGCAAATGTACATACATTAAAAAAAAAGAATAAAAACTTACACGTATACGTACAGATACGTATACATTAGGTACCACCAATTTGATCCTGTGCAATTTACCCCCCTACATTTAACACAATGAAACTTGCAGAAAAATTAATATTTTCTTTAAAAAAATTTTCCATTCGAAAGAAAAAAACATTAAACAAACTCCTGATGATTTTTTAAATTTTTATCAGCTTACGAAAATAATGAAAATTATGATTGAAAAACTATATTTTCATTTTTGCACTGTTAAATCAACTGAAATTTAACGTAGCTAAAAACAAGTTACGGTAAGAGGATTTTTTTTTAAAAGTATTTATAAAAGTATTATAAAAGGGAGAGTATGAATGAGTGTTACTTTTGATATTACGTCTAAATTGAAAGGTAAATACATTCGTATTATGCTTTTTAAAACGATGCAGTTGGTCATAATCAAGCAGTCAATCAATTAATCAATATATATATATATATATATATATATATATATATATATATATATATATGTATATTATGAGAGAGATAAGAGACCCTTAATCATACAGAGAGTAAGTCTGTGGTTGTGTGTGCGTTATAGTTTAGAGAATGTGAGTGACGATATACTTTTATATATACTAGCAAATATATGCACCCTCCGGGTGCAAGTATTCAAGTTTTAATGTAATAAAATATTATATTAAATTAAAAAGGCTAATAAAACTAAATAAGAATACAGATAAAAAGATTTGAAACAGAGGGAGTATAATAAAAAATGGAACAACTGAAACTTACTCTTCCATCTCTCTCGTCTTTCATTGTTATTTTTTCTAATTTAAGTATTTAGTTATAAGAGGAAGTAAAAAATAAAATGACAGTTATTTTATCTTGTTAATGGATTTCATTTAAGATTCATTGAAGAGATTTTGCTTATATTCATTAAAATAAAACCAAACAGTTAGAAATCAATAATACTAAGCACATATTTATTAAATTCGATTTTTTCATATTAATATGCAAATTAGCCTTCCCGTTCACACTGTAAACCGCTATTTTGTTGTATATATAAATATAATTGCATGTTGACAGTATGTAGACATAGTCAACAGTATTAATAATGTAAGACAATTTTATTAATAATTGAGGTTTAGATAAAAATAAAATCATGGAGAATGTGATGTCAGTAACTAAGAGAATTGTGATTTGAGTAGGAATATAGTTTCGGTTACAGACAGAAAAACACACAATCTCCATTATAATAAGATAGTTAAATTGAGAAATGATGCGCCTCAGTCACTAGCCAAAAATTCTCTTTTTAAAACCTAAAATATGGGTGGTCATACTTAATACACACATTATATATATATATATATGTGTGTGTGTGTGTGTGTGTGTGTGTGTATAAGTTAAAAGAAATGAAATGAATCCGACGGTATGAGTATATGTAAAAAGATATGAAAACACCACAAAATGCTGTTAAAGTGAAACATTTTATAACTTCGCTGATTTTGAACAATATTTCGATTTTATGAAAATCGTCATCAGAGCTTGTTTATACTCCGTTAAGAGCGGAGATATGACTTTTGTCTCCACTCTTAACAACACGGAGTATAAACAAACTCTGGTGACGATTTTCATAAAATCGAAATATTGTTCAATATCAGCTAAGTTATAAATTTTTTTCACTTTAACAGCATTTTGTGGTGTTTTCATATCATTTTATATATACTCATATATATATGTGTGTGTGTGTGTCTGTGTGCATGTATATATATTATATATATTATATATATATATAATATAATAAGATAAATATATAAAGGTTTTACATATCTATTTATTAGGTGAGAAAGGAACAATCACAACCATATTGGTTTCATGCGATGCAATCATCAGGTGAAGATGTTTATATATATTTATGGTATGTGTTTTGACTATGCCACCAGCTCTCTCTCTCTCTCTCTCTCCATATATATATATATATATATATATATATATATATTATATATATATATTATATATATAGTTTCTTCTTCATTATTTGGATCTGTATTTTTTTCCAGTCGTCTGGTGATCTTTCTGGTGTTTGGATCCAAATGAAATAGGATATTTCCCATACTGTTAGCCCGAGCGCTTTCGACTGCTTCCTCAGTCGTCATCATAGGGTAATAATGAAGAAGTACTCCGTGTTATTCAATAACACATGCCTGAAAAATAACTTGCTGCCAAAATACACAACATTTAAACAAGATATATATATATATAATAATATATATATATATAATATATATGTGTGTGTGTGTGTATGTGTGTGTGTGTGTGTGTGTGTGTGTGTATATAAAGCAATCTAGAAAAGCGCATTTATTTGCATAATGAGATGCTGTGAATAAAAGGTAGAGACTAAAGATATCGCATCCAACAAACAAATTTCTCAGCCCCCATAAAGATGAAAACAATTAAATAAAAAATAATAAGTAAAAGATAAACAGTTTTCATGCTAGACTTATTGACTAAACGTCTGATCAATTCCTCGACACATACACAATATGGCGCTGAAGATAATAACCCTTTTTTTTCAATAAACATGGTTTTGCACAGACGCGTTCATCCACGTACCAGATTCCCGCCTTTTCACATTTCGCAGACGACATTTTGTTTTTTGTGATTTTCGTCTTTAATGAAAAACAAACGTTTGCATTTTTTTTTATCGGTTTTTATTCATTTAAAAAAAAAAGAAGAAATACTGAATGAGTTGTACTGTTAGGAATGAATATACTTTTTTTTAGTCTCTCTTTTCTAAAACGACTGTCTGTGTTTCAGACTTTTGGGAGGTGTGTATCGGCTGTTAATTCAGTGCAGTCCTGTAGAAATAAAATTACTTTTTTGTTTGTTTTGTCTCTCGGCAAACTAAAAAGATTTAATGAATTTTAGACGCCCACCATGGCAGAATATATAGCAAAGGGATAAACAAAAGAAAAAGAGGAAATACCGTGGTACCTTGATTTATGAGTTTTTTCGTTCTGCTCGTAACTCAATTTACTCGTATATAGTTGTTTATCACACAATATATAACAGGAATAAAAACAAGAAAAGAAAAAAATGGGAAATACCATGATACCTCGATTTACGAGTTTAATTCGTTCCGCTTCCTCGTGCATAAAATCAATTTTCACTATTCTTAAAATAATGGATATTCGTTGTCTATCTATTTGTAATCGTAACTACGTCACTGCTTAAGTCACAATACCTCCAGAACTTGCGTAAGTTTATCAGAGAGTATTTAATTTATAGTCAGAATCATTAATACATAGAATAAATCTTATCTATCAACGATGTCTCTCTGAAAATCTGAGTTAGATTTTCGTCAAAACAGCCCATATAACATTATATTTACCACGTACCCCACGTGTACGGGTTAGGCACAAGCCCTATTAATATGGGACCACCCACGAACCGAAGCTCGTGGGTGGTGGGTGCAAAAATGTGTTGACCCCGTCGGTATACCCTGTCAATGGGGCGCTTCAGGCACTAGCCAATAAACCAAGCCCCCTTTAAAACGAGGGACAGGTGTTGCTTGGGGGGATGGCCCCCTGGGATCACGCCGTTAATTTTCATTAATAGACACAGACCCCGAAAGGCCCATATTATGGTATTTGTCTCTCATCCCACTTATGAGGGCGTGACACAAGGACATTTTTATGTGGGCCCTTCTACAAGCCTAAGCTCATGGGTTGTAGTCACAAAAAATGCGTTGATCCCGTCGGCATTCCCCCTCAAGGAGAGCGCCTCAGCCACTGGGCAAGCCCTGCCCCTTAAATCAAGGGGGTAGGTGTTGCTTGGTGGGTAGCCCCCTGAGATCAACGCTGTTAATTAATAAACACAGGCC
>CM042170.1:72868095-72870595 GCA_023376005.1 Doryteuthis pealeii | reverse complement strand
CACACAAACACACACAAAAACACAACATACACACAAACACAAACACACACACACACACACACACACAAACAAACACACACAACACAAACAACACAACACACACACACATACACACACATACACATACACATACACACACAAACAAACACATATACACACACATATGCACACATAAACACACTCACACATACACACACACACACACACACACACCACACTCACGTACACACACACACACACACACACAACCCTGCAAAGGCACAAATGAAACAATGATAAAACAATTTTGGTGTAATGTTCAGCAAGTTTGATTAACTCTTTGCCTACCAAACATAACCCACAGATATACCAAATTTTCAGTATGTAGTCACCTCGGAACTCATTCTATTTAGATAGAACCACTAAAGTTAAGCACAATGAGTCTGTTCAATATTTAGATGAGTGACTATTTAAGCAACACAGGACCCCCCCCCCTCGAGAGATTGAGAGTAACATTTATCGAGAGAGTGAGTGTGAGAAAGAGATCTAGGCCAAATAAACATACCAGGTTGGGTGGTTTCATTTCACTTTTATCAATTAAAGAAAAGAAATAAAAGCTGGATGTGTAAGATGGATGAGACTGTTTGAAAAATAAAATGAATAAAAAGAAGATAAAGAAGAAAGAAATATATTTAAAAAGAAAAGT
Organism: Doryteuthis pealeii; assembly: GCA_023376005.1. NCBI lineage: Eukaryota > Metazoa > Mollusca > Cephalopoda > Myopsida > Loliginidae > Doryteuthis > Doryteuthis pealeii. The sequence goes on along the minus strand of CM042170.1, from coordinate 72,869,910 downwards.
GAATAACGAACAAAGTAAAGTAGTGGGGAATGAACAAATGAAGATAAAGGAAAAATGAGATAAAATAGTAAAAGAAAGAAAAAAAAGAAAAAAGAGAAAGAAAAAAGAGAAAGAAAAAAGAAAGAAGAAAAGAAAGAAAAGAAAAAGAAAGAAAAAAAAGAATAAACAATGAAAAATAAGAAAGATAAAAGAAAAAAAATGAAAGGAAAAAATGAAACAAAAGAGAGAAACAAAAGAAAAAGAAACAAAAAAAAGACAGAATAATGAAAGAATAAAAAAGACAAAAGAAAGAAAAAAAGAAAGAAAAAAAGAAAAAAAAAGAAAAGAGAAAAAAAAGAAAAAAACGAAAAAGAATGAAAAAGAAAAAGAAAAAAAAAAACGAAAGAAACGAAAAAAGAAAGAAAGAAAAAGAATTAAAAAAAGAAAGAATAAAAAAGGAAAAGAAAAAACAAAAGAAAAGAAAAAAGAAAGAAAAGAAAAAGAATGAAAAAAAAGATAGAAAATAGAACGAAAAAAGCAAAAAAAAAAAGCAAAAAAGAAAGAAAAAAAGAAAGAATAAAATGAAAAAGAAAAAACGAAAGAATAGAAAAAAAAAAAAAAAGAAGGAAAAAAAGATAGAAAAATAGAATGAAAAAAGAAAGAAAAAGCAGAAAGAAAAACAGAAAGAAAAACGAAAGAAGAAAAAGGTAAGAAGAAAGAAACAAAGAAAGAAAAAGAAAGAAAATTACCTCAAAATAAATGATACAAGATTCCTCAACCAAAAATACCCGTGCAAATAAAAGCGAAATAATACAAGCTATTTAGACCCATAAAAATTGAACTTATGCCGACAAAACTAAGATTATCCATTATTTCCTAACCCCGGCCCCCCTCTTCCTCTGTGGTGAGTTCGCCCATATCTTTTGGTTCTCACCCACGTTTATTTGTCAATCTCACACCAGAATCATGTTCATTTTTTATCAGTGAAATATTGTACACACCATATGCATTAGTTTCATAGGCGAGGGAAAAATATGCGAGGAAAAAAAGATTCTTCGATATTTACTATAGAATTTCCTCATTTATCTTGATTTAGTTCGATCTGTCCAGAAAGAATTTTAAAATATTGCAATTTTTACGCTTTTTTATCGATAAATATTTTGCTATGTTTTACTCACTTGTCTCACTTGTCCATTTAAACACGTATTTTCTCTTTATTCATTTCATTTACTCTTTCAGTCTGTGCGGGTGCGCGTTCGTCTCTCTCCCTCTCTCTCCCTCTCTCTCTCATATATATATATATATATATATATATATTATATATATATATATATATATATTCTTTGGTGGGGTACCTTCTTGGTATAAGGGTGATTCTAAGCTGGTCCTATTCTCTAACAGTAGTTTGTTGCAGAGTTCAGATCTCGTATGAGAGCTCAATGCTTAATTTTTATAAACAGAGCAAATTTATTTGTGAATAAAAATACCTTTATCGTGATTGTGGGAATGGTCCATAATCACGATACCCTTGGCATTTAAGTGAGACTCTCTTCTCTCTCTCTCTCTCTCTCTCTCTATATATATATATATATATATATATATATTTGTGAATAAAAAGGACTTAAATGCCAAGGGTATCGTGATTATGGACCATTCCCACAATCACAATGAAGGCCTTTTTATTCACAAATAAATTTGCTCTGTTTATAAACATTAAGCATTGAGCTCTCATACGGGACCTGAACTCTGCAACAAACTACTGTTAGAGAATAGGACCAGCTTAGAATCACCCTTATACCAAGAAGGTACCCCACCAAAGAATATATATATATATAT
>CM042170.1:72833184-72860495 GCA_023376005.1 Doryteuthis pealeii | reverse complement strand
AAGAGAGAATAGAGAGAGAGAGAGAGGAGACTCTCTCTCTTCTCTCTCTCTCTCTCTCTCTCTCTATATATATATATATATATATATATATTTGTGAATAAAAAGGACTTAAATGCAAAGTATCGTGATTATGGACCATTCCACAATCAGATGAAGGCCTTTTTTATTCACAAATAAATTTGCTCTGCTTATAACATTAAGATTGAGCTCTCATACGGGACCTGAACTCTGGCAAAAAACAAACTACTGTTAGAGAATAGGACCAGCTTAGATCACCCTTCTACCAAGAAAGGTACCCACAAAGAATATATTATATATATATATATATATTTTATATGAATAGTAATGAAAAAATGAGAAAAGTATTTGCATGGAAAAGGTGCTCAATGCTAATAAAGCAGAGCGATTTATAATCAATGGTGAATTATGATTTCCCACCTCAATTAAAGTTCTTGGTAATCCAATCATCAGATGAGAAGTGGTTGAGAGTCAAAAACCAGTCGTGAAATGGTTGAGATGTAAATCTCAACCATTTCACGACTTTAAGTTATGAGTGTGAAATCATAAAATATCACCATTAATTATATAATATAATTATATTATATATTAATATATAATATATATATATATATATTATATTATAAATATAACCATGAGAGCTACAGGCTGAAGAAGATCTAAGAATCTGGAACTCCTGAAGCGTCGAGTTAAATAAAAAAAGATGATTTTAAAAAATTCGAGCCATTTTCGCGATGTCTTTATTAGACAATATTTACTGTCTTCTCATTGGATAAAATAACCCTCTGTCTCTCTCTCTCTGTTTCCCTCTCTATTTCTCTCTTTCTCTCTGTCTCTCTCTCTGTCTCTCTATCTATCTATATCTATCTATCTATATATATATATATATATATATATATATATATATATATATACATCCTGGTATATATATATATATATATATATATATATATATATATATACCAGGATGGTGTCTTGATAGAAGGGTGGGAGGTGTCTTGTTTGAAGGTGTGGGGTGTTATCCAATACATATGCTTTGCTTTATAAAATGTCGTTTTTAAAATTTCAATCAGCCCGGTCTCTCTTGTCACTCTGTCTCACCTCTCTCTCCTCTCTCTATATATATATATATATATATATATATATATATAGATGATAGATAGATAGATAGATAGATTGATGTATAGAGACAGAGATATTGAGATATAGATATAGAGATATAGATATATAGATATAAATATATATATATATATATATATATATATATATATATAGACATATATATATATATAGATACATATGTAGATATATATAGAGAATATATATATATATATATATATATATATATAGAGAGAGAGAGAGAGAGAGAGAGAGATAGATATAGATAGATAGAGAGTTATATTAGATAGATAGAGATAGACAGAGTAGGGAGGAGAGAGACAGGAGAGAGAGAGAGAGAGAGAGAGAGAGAGGAGAGAGAGAGAGAGAGAGAGAGAGGAGAGGTGACATGGGTTCAAATAGTTTCTAAGTCTCACTCAGATAATTTATGACTGTTTCAGTCCTTTGTTTTGTCCAGTTTTAGATTTGTCGCACACCTTTCAACTTTTTATAGAACTCTTTTGCACAGAAAGGAAGTCATAAATATGAATTAGTTTTGTTTTCCTTATCTTTTATAAGAAGTGGGTACTTTTATATATATATATAATATATATATATATATATATATTGTGTGTGTGTCTCTTCTCTCTTCTCAGTCTCTCTCTGACACTCTCTTGTCTCTATATATATATATATATATATATATATATATATATATATATATATGAAGAAGCGCATGGGAAATGGACTCATCGACCCGAGTGCAAATCCTGGTAATTGCATTTCCCTTAGCGCTAATACCCTTGGGAAAGGTGTGAATCCTACTCTCCCTCCAACTATGGGTACATAGTAGGGCAGACTGTGTTCTTTAACCTTGGTTAGGCAACCGGTCTAAGAGAAGAAAAACTCTGAATACAAACATGTTGAACTCCGCTTAAGAAATTGAACTTGTGTCACATCCTGGTATGTAGGCGTTGGTATATACTATATATAATATATATATACATATATATATATATATATATATATATATATATACTGGTGAGCCTAGTTTCTAACACTCACATCTTCTGGATAGATAGCTGTTATGTTTTTCACTGCAGTTGTTGGATTGTTACCTTTGTGGAATTCATACAACATGCAATGACGCATATGATTCACTTTGAAACTTTAGTCTTCCATGGGCTAGAGATGTTTTTAAACTATCAACAGCAGTAGATTTAATTAAATGTGAAGTCTATCTCATTTGACCTTGAAAACAGCTGTTTAGACTTAATCTGGTGTTTTAGTTTTGTTAAAGAAAAAGCGTACAGAACTTTCCGGTACCCTAATCATACATATATATATATAATATATATATATAATATATATATATATATATATATATATACGTAAAAAGGGTGTTTGTGGATGATATATATATATATATATATATATATATATATTATATATATATATATATTATCTTATTATAATGGAGATTGTGTGTTTTCTGTCTGTAACCGAAAACTATACTACTACTAAGTCACAATTCCCTTAATTATTAACGTCAAATTCTCCATGATTTCATTCTTTTAAACCTCAGTTATTAATAAAAATTGTTTTACATTATTAATACTGTTGATCATATCTACGTATAATAACATGCAATTGTTTTATATATACAACAAAATAGCGGTTTACAGTTTGAACCAGAAGGCTAATTTGTATATTGATATTTAAAATTTTATTTTAATAAATATGTGCTGGTATTATGATTTTAATTGTTTGGTTTTATCTTAAGAAATATAAACAAAATCTCGTGGATAAATCTTAAAGGAAATTTATTTACAAGAAGAAAATAACTGTAATATTATCCTTTACTTCCTATTTTAACTAAATAGTTAAATTAGGAAAATTTACCAATGAAGAGGGGAGTAATGGGAAAATGATGGAATAGTTAGTTTCAAAGTTGTTCTATTTTCGATTATACCCCCTTTGTTGCAGATCTTTTTATCTGCATTCTTGTCAGTTTCATTAGCCTTTCTAATTTAATATGATATTTTATTATATCAAAACTTAAATACTTGCACCCGGAGGGTGCATATATTTGCTAGTATATATAATAAATACAAAGTTCTCCATACAAAGTAGACCAAATTTATTAATGAAATGGATACAATAGAGACCTAGTCGAGTTTCACCATTAGGATGTAATATCTTATTCAATGAATACACGTTTAATCGGCTGCAATTAATCGGTACCTAGATTAATTCAGTGGATTTAAGCCTGAAGATCCTAATGGTGAAACTTTAATATATATATTATATAAATTTTCAAATAAAAAAAAACTTAACAAAACGTCATTCCCGTATAGATTTATTACAGAATGACGGTTTGTTAAGTTTTTTTTCTTTGAAAGTTAATATTGCTCTGTATTAATCTAATTTTATTGATTATACATTGGCTCTCTTTAGGGATTCATAAAATTCCTTGTATGAATATATGTTTCATCTACAAGAGCATACAGCATGGTTTATGCAGTGAGATTTTGAGGATCCCGGTGGAAATCATCCCTTACTACCAGTCATTTGGATACCTTACACCAACACACACATACCACCACACACACACATAACACAACACATATATTATATATATATATATATATATATTATTACAGTACAGTATATACGTACGGCTATACCAATAATCGGTAATTCCGTTTAAATTACTTTTTTATTACTTTATATTTTATATGCATTTTAATATGAATAGACGCTCCAAAATACGAAGAAGACATGAAGGTCACTGCTGGAGAGTAAGGATGAACTTATAGTAACTTTCTCCGGTGACTCTTACTTATGGACACACGGGAAGAGTTATGGGAATTCGTGTTATAAGAACGATTTCAGGATCGTGATGGTGTGTATATACAATTAAATTGGTAAAGGCATCGATAGATAAAATCTAAAATGTTCGATAAAATCTAAAACGTTTTCGAAACGATAAAAAAATATTACAGTTCTTTACCCGAAATTCAAAACAACAACAACACACAATATAATAATAATAATATAAAATAATAATAATAATAATTAATAAGAAGAAGAAGAAGAAGAAGAAGAAGAAGAAAGAGAAATTATAATATATAAAATAATAAATAATAATAATAAATAATAATAATAAGAAGAAGAAGAAGAGAAGAAGAAGAGAGAAGGAAAATTAATAATGAATATATAATAATATATATAAAATAATAATAATAAATAAGAAGAAGAGAAGAAAGAAGAAGAAGAAGAAATAATAATAATAATAATAATAATATAATAATAATAATAATAATAATAATAGAAGAGAAGAAAGAAGAAGAAAAAAAGAAGAAATATAATAATAATATATAATAATGAAGAGAAGAAGAAGAAGAAGAAGAAGAAATATAATAATAATATAATAATAATAATAATAATAATATATTAATAAAGAAGAAGAAGAAGAAATAATAATAATAATATAATAATAATAATAAATAATAATAATAATAAGAAGAAGAAGAAGAAGAAGAAAGAAGAAAATAATAATAATAATAATAATAATATATTAAGAAGAAGAAGAAGAAGAAGAAGAAGAAGAATAATAATAATAATAAGAAGAAGAAGAAATAATAATATAATTAATAATAATAATAATATAAATAATAATAATAAGAGAAGAGAAGAAGAAGAAGAAGAAGAAGAAGAGAGAAGAAATAATAATAATAATAATAATAATAAATAATAATAATAATAATAAAACAGAAGAAGAGAGAAGAAGAAGAAGAAGAAGAAGAAAATAATAATAATAATAATAATAATAATAATAAGAAGAAGAAGAAGAAGAAGAAGAGAAGAAGAAATAATAATATAATATAATAATAATAATAATAAACTAATAATAAGAAGAGAGAAGAAGAAGAAGAAGAAGAAGAAAAAGAAGAATAATAAGAAGAAGATAATAATAATAATAATGATAATAATAATAATAATCAGAAGAAGAAGACCTGTTGATTTCCAGCAGATCACTGGGCAAAGATGAAGGAAAACGAAAAGATGGACGAATACTTCGCCAGAGAATTTAAAAGCTGTGGAATATGAGGGTGAAAGTGATACCAATTGTAGTTGGTGCACTTGAAACGGTCCCAAAAAGCTTCTAAAAAAGATTGGAAAATCAGGAAATCAGAGGAAGAATTGATACCATCCAGACTACTGCATTGCTGCAATCGGTTAGAATATTCAGAAGAGTCCTGGAGACCAGAGGAGACTTGTTGTCACTCAGACACCAGGGAAATACCATCAGCTAATGCTGGTGTGAAAAACTAAAAATAATTTGCAGTCCCGGAAGATCACAAGGTGCAGATGTGAGAAAATGAAAAGTTAGAGATATACCTGGATATTACTAGAGAATTGAAAATCTGTTGACTATTAGGGTGAAAGTGATACCAATTGTAGTTGGTGCACTTGAAACGGTCCACAAAACTTTAGAAAACAGACAGGATGAACTGGAAAGCAGAGGAATAACTGAGATCATTCCAGATAACAGCATTGTTGAGATCGGCTAGAAATACTCAGCAGAATCCTGGAGACCTGAGAAAACTTACTATCACTCAAACTCCAGTGAGAGACCATCAGCTTACGCCGGTGTCAAAAAATCGCAAAGCGTGAAATAATGATTATACTACTACTACTACTACTACTACTACTATGCGTGAGTGGCTGAACAGACTAATTTTTGAATGACGATCTCTGGTGCAATGATTGCAAACAAACGGTGATGCTTGCTGGAGATGCTGTCTCTCCTTCTTTATGACTTTTTTTTTTGCGGCGGCTTCTTTCCTCTCTTTTTCACTCCTTTTCGTTCCTTGTCTGACGAGGTCCTCTGCATAAGCCTCCCATGTGTTGGTGTTAATGTGGCATGTCTTCATGTCTCTCTTGCAGACATCTTTAAAGCGCAGGCGTGGTCTCCTTACCGGTCGGGTGCCCTCTACAAACCATACAGTAGGTCTTTGGGGATGCGACTTTGTCCATCCTCCTGACGTGGTCAGCCCAACGCAGGCGTCTCTACTACTACTACTACTACTACTACTAATAATAATAATAATAATAATAATAATAAAACCGTCCAGACAGAAGCATTTTTAAAATCAGCTAGAATACTCAGAAAGTTCCTCGAAATCTAGGGGAGACTTGCTATCACTCAGACTCCAGTGGAAGACCATCAGCTTACGTTGGTGTGAAAAACGCATAAGAAAAATAAAAATAAATGCTCACTTACATTCACACACACACATACACATATATATATATATATATATATATATATATATATATATATATATATATATATTATTGTGGCTTGTGCAAAATGCAAGTGAGATATGGTATAGGCAAAACACTGTTTCATAATTTCCTTGCCTCCCAGGAAAGAAGCATACCGATCCGTCCTGATAAACGGTAAAGAAAGATATTCTATTTTTTGCATTTAAAAAAAATCTTAACACTTTTTTTTTTCTGCAACACAAAGCATTTTTCAGTCTTGTTGTATGTTGCCTAAATTCTCCCAATTTTTATTCTCCCTCTACGGAGTAAAAAAAAAAAACAAACTTTCTAAGTGTTATTCTTGTTGATTTGTAACTTTCCTTGTTTTTGTTTTGTTTTGCTTTTTATAACAAAGAAAACCATGACAAACAAGTCATACGCTAGCATGGTGGTAAAACAATATGCGGCAAATTGTTTCTTCTATATATATACTAGAATTAACTACCCAGCTTCGCCTGGGTAGAGGGGGGGATTTTTTCAAAGTTAGTCTCGCAGATCCTTATTACTGAATTGTGAGTTGGATCCCCACTGGATGCCCCCTTAAAATCCTTACGTAAGAAAAACCTTGCGTTGATCCAGTCTCTCTGAAAATAGAAATTTATGTACACAATATTAAATGCGAAAAATTCCATGTTGGTATCATTTAAATTTTATTTTTTAGATATCTCCATGAATTTAAATCAAATCTCTAATCAGTGTGTGTGTGTGTGTGTGTGGGGGGGGTCACAGTCAAGTCTGACGCAAGGTTCCAATCGACAGTCTAAACACTCCCAACTGTATCACTCTCCAAAATCCAATATTTATTTTTGTCCCGCTCGTCTCGACAACAATACTACTGCAGTCGTTCTGCCGGTCTGTGAGAATAAGTCCTTTAAATACACCTCAATTCCACCACATCTGGGCTCCTCATTCATAATTGTCCGTGCAGCACGTGCGACACGCGTCAGCACGGCGCGACCACCTACATCGGGCCACTATGCTATTTCTTATTTCACTGATCGTCCACAGCTCTCATATTCTGAAGGAAGCGGGTTCGACTCTAGGTCACTACTACACGTCAGGCAAAGCCTAGCCCGCTTCATTCGAGAATACGGCAAGTCTTCACGCCCGCCACTCTCTCTGTCACACCGTGTTGCACGAGGTAGGTCTCCTCTCTCACTACAAAATCTTCATTATTTTTGCTCAAAAACCGAGCCCTTGTGATATCTAATGTGTATATATATATATTTACTTTGTCGTCAATTGTTTTATTTTCGAAGTTTCTTAAGTACATACATATACACACAACTGCCCTTTATATATGAATAGATAGATTGGATTATGTATAGATTACATTCGGACATACATACACACAACTGCCCCTCATATATGTATAGATGGAGGCACATGGACAAATGGTTAGATTCTCAGGAAATGTATTCAGCCGCCCGAGTTCAATTCCTGGATGAAGCTGTTTGCATTTCACATGGCGCTAATACCTTGGGAAAGATATGTATCCAATTCTCCCTCCAGCTAGGGGTAAATAGCAGGGCAAATGGGGCACTTTAACCATGGATACGTAACCAGTCTAGGAGAAAGAAAACTTTGGATTCAAACAAGTTAAACTCCGCTTTAGAAATTGACCTCGTGTCACATCCTGCTCGTGTGGAGGGGTTGGTAAATATTTCTATATCTGGTTGGCCTATTCTAGTGTATCTATGCGTAGAAGTCCATATGAGTTCGTCCCTACTTCTCCAGCAATGACCAGCATGTTTTGCTCGTCTTAGTTGAAATGTTTGTAAGATGGGAAGGAAGTGGTCGTCTTGCTTCTCTTTTGTGGGATGCAGTTTCCGCGCTTTTTCAGAACAGGACGCAGCATTCTTGTGTAGTTTCAATCTAGATTATTCTCGTTAAAGCCAATTTGACAAGCCATACAATCGTACTGATACGTATAGCTAGGAATAATTCCTGAGATCAGATTTCCATATGATCGATAGCAGTCCATGCTTTTCCTATGTCTATACTACCATCGCTTTCTGTTGACAAGATATTACTACCTAGCTATGTGAGCTGATTTGCTAATTTCTGAGGCTTGCCAATTAATGGGGAGAAGGTTCCATTTTGTTTAAGACACACTCTGTTTTATTTGAGTTCACATTAAAAGTTAATGTTTCTTGCTGCCTGCTTCAGCCTATGTAGCAGATTTGGATTGTGCAAGTGTATTTGTGAGAAGTTCTACATAATCTGAGTTGTTTGCATTTGTAATAGTTTCTGCTGAATATCGCCGGCTTCTTGCCTTTAGTTTTTAAGGTAAGGCATAGTTCTTCCATTAGATCTCATAACGTTCGTAGTTCGTACTCTAGGCATATTATTATTAAACATGGTGCAAATGTATCTTCTTGTAGGGCTCCAGAGGCAATGTCAAAAATCTGGTACCTTGACACCATTAGGCACCCCAGCCCAAAAAGGAACTGAATTTTTACTTTTCACCGATTGTTAGTAAACAAAACAGCCGGCCGATAAAAACCAGTAACATTTTTATACTAAAATAGTTTTTGATTTTAATTAAAAAAAAAGAAGTTATTTCATATTGTTGTCGTTAGCATATGTGAAAAAATTAATTTTGCACTAAAGATAAACTAATATTGTTAGTTAAGAAAAAAAACTTAAAAAACGAAAGACATGTTTATTTATTTTCCATGTGCCTGTACGGATAGTTAATATTAAAAAGTATTTATTAAAAAAAGATTTTGCTAGGGTTAGGGTTAGGTGTTAGTGTTAGGGGTCAGGGTTAGGAGTTAGGGTTAGAAATTATGTTTAGGTTAGGGTTAGGGTTAGCAGTTATTATTATAACCTTATAATATACTGTTTATAGCTTTAATCATTCCCGTGTTAAATGTGTCTAACGTTAAAAGTTTAAATGGCGCTAATACATTTCCTTATAAGACACCAGCGGCAATATCAAAGAGATCAGTGGCACTAATCAGGTGAATGAACCAAGGCTTTCGTGTCTTCGTAGGGAATCGTTATAGCGGTAACAGTTTCTTTAAAGCAGTGGTTCTCAAACTGTATACAGTTTGAGTGCACTTACAGTTCTACAGATACTTGATAGCTCACTGTATACAAAATCTTATTATAATGGAGATTGTGTGCTTTTCTCTCTGTAACCGAAACTATATTGCTACTCATATCACTATTCCCTTAGTTATTGACATCACATTTCCATGATTGTATTTTTATTTAAACCTCAATTATTAATAAAATTGTTTTACATTATTATTACTGTTAACCATGTCTACATACTGACAACATGCAATTATATTTATATATAAAACTAAATAGTGGTTTACAGTGCGAACGGAAAGGCTAATTTGCATATTGATATTAAAAATGTGATTTTATTAAATATGTGCTTAGTATTATTGATTTCTAACTGTTTGATTTTATTTTAATGAATATAATCAAAAATCTCTTCAATGAATCTTAAATGAAATCCATTAACAAGAAAAAATAACTGTCATTTTTATTCTTTACTTCCTCTTTTAACTAAATACTTAAATTAGAAAAAATAACAATGAAAGACGAGAGTGATGGAAGAGTAAGTTTCAGTTGTTCTATTTTTTATTATACTCCCTCTGTTTCAAATCTTTTTATCTGCATTCTTATTTAGTTTCATTAGCCTTTCTAATTTAATATAATATTTTATTACATTAAATTTAAATACTTGCACCCGGAGGGTGCATATATTTGCTAGTAGAACTAATGGACGTACATTAATGCCAAAACATTTATCACTTGGTATGGCTGTACGCCATCTGTCTGAGATACATGCTGTAAAATTACTGGAAACGATGCTGTAGAAGATGATGACACTGATGATGACAGTGATGAAAGTGGCATAATCAGTGATCTTTCATATAAAAAAAGGCAAAAAACATTTATGATCTTATATTTTTAATAATATTTTTTCTTTAACTTTTAATAAACTAGCATAAATGATTTTCATTTTTCACAATAAAATTGTTTAAAACCTGTGTTTTTATTTAGTTGCAAGAAAAGTAAGTTATAACAATTATAATAATGTCGGAACGAAACAAGTGTTCGTAAAGAAATGGTATGTTAGTTTACATTTGCTTTTCATATCTGGATAAATTTTTCAGGAATACTACGGAGCGTACCTGAAAAAGTTATGGGGCGCACCAGAATGTGTTACAAGAATAATATTCCTTATACAATTGTTTTACTTTAAGTATCATATATACAAATGCATACAATATGTAATGTGTTTTCCATTCTAAAAATAGTGCACAAAAGACATTAACATCTTATTATAATGGAGATTGTGTGTTTGGCTGTCTGTAACCGAAACTTTATTACTACTCAAGTCACAATTCCCTTTGTTATTTACATCATATTCTCCATGATTTTATTTTTATTTAAACCTCAATTATTAATAAAGTTGTTTTACATTACTTACACTGTTGACCATATCCACATACTAATAACATGCAATTGTATTTATATATACAACAAAATAGAGGTTTACAGTGTGAACGGAAAGGCTAATTTGCATATTGATCTTAAAAAATTGATTTTAATAAATATATGCTTAGTATTATTGATTTCTAATTGTTTGGTTTTATCCTATTGAATATGAGCAAAAATCTCTTCAATAAATCTTAAAAGAAATCCCTCAACAAGAAGAAATAACTGTAATATTATTCTTTACTTCCTATTTTAACTAAACAGTTTAATTAGAAAAATTTACCAATGATAGACGGGAGTAACGGAAAATGATGGAAGAGTTAGTTTCAAAGTTGTTCTATTTTTCAATCATACCCCCTCTGTTCAAAATCTTTTTATCTACATTCTTATTCAGTTTCATTAGCCTTTCTAATTTAATATGATATTTATTATAAAATTTAACTAAAATACTTGCACCCGGGGGGTGCATATATTTGCTAGTATAGATAATACATAAAGTTAGACATCTGTATCATTTTAACTTATTTTTATATTTTATGTACATTGAATAAAAATTTAATAAAATATCAAATATATATTAAAATTAAAATTAAATTATATATAAAATATATATTAAAATAAAAATTAAATTATATAAAATATATATTAAAATAAAAATGAAATAATATATATATATATATATATATATATATATATATATATATATATATATATGGTTAAGTAAACAAACAAATGTGTTTATTTTTTAAATGGCTTTAAGCCGACAATTTATGGAGGATATGGGCTTAATTGAAGTCATAACTAATTCTGAAATTAATTAGTTAAAAATTAATGAATCTAGGCGGGCATATATGTTCAAATGTAAGGCTAAACAAATCGAGAAAATGTCAAACACTGAATGTACATTTCGACCTATTAGGTCTCATCAGCAAGGTTATATATATATATATATATATATATATATATATATATATATATATATATATATATTAAATATATATACACATTATATTTATATTTTAATTAGACTTTGGTTATTTGCTATAAGTCTAACATGATCAAAGGGGAACCACTGCGTTAAGGAGACTATATGCTAGTATTTTTTCTCCATCTTTTCTCACTGTATGGAGTCAAATACCTTTGTGAAATAAACAAACAAATGTGTTGGCTCGAGATTTTTATACTGAACTCCTTCAACGATTCGACGAATTGTCCGTTACTGGGAAGTTGTAGATGTTTATCAGAGTTAACGTTAGAGGTTAATGTTTCTTGCTGTTGCTCCAGGCTATGTCGCAAGATTCGGCTTGGGCAGTTGCAAGCATAATCAATTATACAATGTTGGGATTGGGTCGTCTGAACCATATTGGAACGTTAATGGCTTTTTTTTATACTTATTGAAAACCAAAAAAAAAAAAAAAAATAACATGTGAAGAAAAACTATTGGTATAAGGTTGGTCAGATAAATGTCTGTGGAAAATGTTCTTGCCATTTTTGTTTTTGCTTCCCAATTGCAAAAGAATCAAATACCAGTCTCGCGGTTGGTTCACAGACAATACAACAAGATGACAGAGGTGTTCCTATAGTGATTTTTAGTGTTAAAAAGTGATACATGCGAGAGCCGCAGTCAGTGGCTTTCAATAGGATCGCATTGGCTTTCAATAGGATCGCATTGGTGGAAGAGCCACTGGGAGCGGCCTAAAGTAGGTAAAGAGTTAAAAGGAAGAACTGAATAAAATGACAAAAGACTTACAATAAAAGCAAAATGTTTAACAAGACAATTAAATATAAAACTAGCAGGACCTGTGGATATACTACAGTATGAGAATCTAATTATTACAACGTTTGATATGTTTACTTAAGAGCTATTACAACGTTTGATATGTTTACTTAAGAGCTATTGCTAAATAGTTCAATATGTAAAAAGTATAATTATTTTGATTTAAATCTCTCTCAGTCATTTTATTTCATTCGTTCCTCTTTATCATCTTTTCTTTATATTCGAGTGAAACATACCCCTATCATTTTTTGACTTAAATCGTGTCCTCTGGAACAAACGGCGTAGGGTTATTTCTGAATATATATATATATATATATATTATATATATATATATATATATGATATACAGGGTAATAACCTACTCGAGTTTCACCATGAGGATCTTCAGGTTAAATCCTGGATTAATCAAGATATTAGATTTAAGCCTGAAGATCCTTATGGTCAAACTCGAGTAGGTTATTACGTGTGCCATTATCATAATACATTTGCTCTATCAACGTATTGAGCACTGTATATTTGTTATATTGCTGCCTTATCATTGTGAATCTTGCATCAACAGTGACTGTTTCACCGGTAAGTCACCTTTTCCACAAATACCATATATATATATAAATGTGTGTGTGTGTGTGTGTGTGTGTGTGTGTGTGTGTGTGTGTGTGTGTCATCCGCACGAAGTATTACGTCTCATCAATGTGACTAACAGACTGACTAGTCCGATTCGGGTCATCTACAGGTGCCATTAAGGAGCGAGGTTCTATGTTTAAATACATATTTGTGTGATCAGAGAGATCAAATTATAAACAGCAGATGATCATTGCTTTATGCTTGCGCTGAAGTCAATTTATCGTAGAGAGCTCTAGCGTGTTTTTGGTATATATATATAGGTGTGTGTAGAATTAGGCACATCTCCTGGGCCAACTTTTTAATGTACCACCAAAGTTAGTGAGTACTTTCGGCACTTCGAAGTGCCATCATCAGTGGTGATGTATTCCATTTTTTAAAAAATGATATTAATGTGGAGGCTGAAAGGAGAAGAATTGGTGAGAAAGGTGTTATAGGCATTTTAGAATGTGTGTACTGTATTGGAATTTTATTTTGTTTAAGGATGGTTTGTATTGTTTTATGTATAAAGCTTCTAGTATTTGGAGTTTTTGTTTATTTTTTCTTTTTGAAGAATGTGTGTAATTTTCCGTAAGAATTTTCGGTAATTAGAGTGGGGGCATGAATGTAAGCAGCCTCCACATTAATATAATTAAAAAAAAAACTGGAATACATCACCCCTGACGATGGCACTTCGAAGTGCCGAAAGTACTCGGGAACTAAACTTTGGTGGACTTATCCACCAATTCCACCCAAACATTAAAAAGTTGGCCAGAAAATGAGAAAAGATAAAAAATAAAATTGTTAAACAGGAGATGTGCCTTTTGTTTAATTCTACATGTATAAATGAAAGAATGCTGCCCAAACACACACACACACACACACACACACACACCACACACATATATATATATATATATATATATATATATTCTAACGGATTAGGTGATTCCAGGTTGAGCATAAATTGAATGGTTATTGCCAGTTTTCATTTAATGACCAGCATAAATTGTTCTCTGTGAAAGATCTATGAAGAAAGAGGACAAATTATATATATATATATATATATATATATATATATATATATATATATATCAATCATATTTATGATTATTATTAGGCAGTTACTGTATTGTGTCGTAGGTGTTGTTTAGATGATTCTGTTATCCCCTTTCATGAACAACTTTGAGCCCCCCCCCCCGGACGTCTGTATTGAAAAGCGTTTGCTATGGAAACCTATGATAAACAGAGCAGAAACATAATTCCAGTCAATAATCAATAGATGTATTGACCATCGAATTTTATACGGTGATCGTTCCATCACATGTATAAGAAAAAAAGGATCAGTGAAAACGTAGACTAATGTGTGTGTGTGTATATATATATATATATGTGTGTGTGTGTGTGTGTGTGTGTGTATATATATATATATATATATATATATATATCGTTTATCACATGTATAAGAAAAAAGTATCAGTGAAAACGTAGACTAATGTGTGCATGTATATATATATATATTATATATATATTGTGTGTGTGTGTGTGTGTGTGTTCTGTGTGTATGTATATATATATATATATATATATATGTGTGTGTGTGTCTGTGTGTGTATGTATGTATATAATATATATATATATATATGTGTGTGTGTGTCTGTGTGTGTCTGTGTATATATATGTATATATATATATATATACATATATATATATATATATACACACACATATATATATATATATGCACACATTAGTCTACGTTTTCACTGATCCTTTTTTTCTTATACATGTGATGGAACGATATATATATATATATATATATATATTATATATATATATATATATATGTGTGTGTGTGTGTGTGTGTGTGTGTGTGTTAATGTATGAGTAGTAGCTTACCGGTGGGTATGAGTACGATCGTTGGAAGCGCACAGTATCCAGGGGTTAAGATTGAGAAAAAACAAATACAACGTGCTCAATACAGTGTAGAGCAAAATTGTATTTATACAACGGGCATGTATTTTACCAACTGAGATTAATCGAAAACTCGATTAATTCAACGGATGTAACCCTGATGAATCAGACGATGAAACTCGAGTAGATTACTTTTATCCATTATATATATATATATATATATTATATATGAGAAGTAAATACACAAGCGATGTATTTATGATATGGCTTTTTTTTTAGCCGACAATTTTTGGAGAATATGTGCTTAATTGAAGTCGTACCTAATTTTGAAAGCTAATTAATTAATAATTAATTAATTAGGCGGGCATACCTATTTAAATGTAAGGCTAAACATATATATATATATATATATATATTATATATATATCGTGGAAAATGGATTCGTCGATTCGAGTTCAATTCCTAGGCGAAGCTGTTGGCATTTCACATAGCGCTAATACCCTTGGGAACGCTATGAATCAATATATTCTCCCTCCAGCTATGGGTTAAATAGTAGGGCAGACTGTGCCCTTCAGCCTTGAGTAAGTAACTAGTCTAGGAGAGGGATAACTCTGAATTCAAAATTCCTGAGGTCGGTCGTTGATTGGGTTTGTGGCAACCCTTGATGCACCAATTCTTTCCTATCGACTGTGCCAAAAAGTGTGGATGGTCCAAACACAAGCCTTCACCACTATAAACAAATCACTGTGTGGGTGTTCATTGTATATATGAACCCTCATTCGTCGAAAATCGACGAGAGAGTCCATAATATATAGACAGATTATCAATCATATGGAAATCCGATTTCAATTTAATGTTAAAGTGACAGGGAGAGAAAAAAAAGAGAGGGAGAGAAAAAAAAAGAGAGAGAGAGAAAAAGAAAGAGAGAGAAAAGAAAGAGAGAGAGAAAGAGAGAGAGAGAAAAAGAAAGAGAGAGAGAAGAGAGAGAAGAGAAAAGAGAGGAGAGAGAGAGAGAGAGGACATGGAGAGAAAATGAGAGAGAGAGATAGGGAGAGAGAAAATGAGAGAGGTTGCTGCACTGCTTAGGACCCTATCGAATCTCCTAGAGAATGTGACTCTCACAAGATTGTTGTCTGTGAACTTTTAAAAATTGTGGAAACAACACTCACAAGAAAGCAGCTGTTTGGCCACTTACCCCCTATCGTTCAAACCATCTGAGTGAGAGGAACAAATGTTACAATTTTATGGGCCATCCTATAGGTTTTAAGCAAGAGCGTTTTCCAGTGGAATTGGATCCTTAATAATCCTCTGATAAAGAATCCTTTGGTTCTTCTGGTAAAGAGTCCTGAGTATTGTATGTCCCTCCTGAATGAGTGCTAGTAGAATTATGGCCAGTATCAGTGTTTAAGTAGTGTATCAGCCACGTTGCTTTTGAGCGTCGACCACGATCCTGAATATTTCAAGTGGGATTAATCGACACATTCATAAGATTTCTATCTCCTACAAAACAGCTGGATTTCAGGTCATGACCAAATTCTGTCTAATCAACTTGATAGCTTTAACGATCCGTTCTCTAGTTTTGGCCCAACAAAGGGATATTAATATTTCTGTCTCAGTATCTTTCCCGTAGAGGTTATTAAAAAACGGGCGGGAGTATCCTGTAGTGAAAGTGTTACAATATTATGGGCCATCCTGTAGGTTTTAGTGGAATTGGATCCTTCGTAATCCTCTGATAATGAGTCCTTTGGTTCTTCTGGTAAAGAGTCCTGAGTATTGTAAGTCCCTCCTCAATGAGTGCTAGTAGAACTATGGCCAGTATCAGCATTTAAGTAGTGTATCAGCCACGTATGGCTAGTGATTGGCGAAGGAGTAAACCACGTGACTACGGCTAGTCTATAAATCCAGGTGGGGAATTGGTGTACACCTTATATACCAAAATAATAATAAGGGCGCCTCGTGTGGTGTAATGGTTAGCAAGCTAGATTTAGCAGAGCATTGTTAGTGAGTTTGATTCTCATTAGGTGCCCCTTACTTACGGCCTTGTGCCACATCTAAGCTAAGCTTAGTAAATAACTATATACCAAAATAATTCCAACAACAAAACATACTGGAAATTGCTGGAGAAGCGGGGATGAACTCATAAATGATGCTTTCCTGTGAAAACCAGCACATGGCCATTAGCAAAAACATACATTGTTCCGGCTCTGCGAATACAGGATGCCGCCTGATGGCAATGAATGATTGGAATAGTTGGCGAGAGATATCATGGATATCCGTGATATCCTCGGAAATAACCTGGAAAACAAGGAAAACAAAACCAGCATACAACGACCTTGCTCGAAAATACAAACTAGAAATAATTCCCCAAGAAGAACAAACCACTCAACAAACGATCAGAACTTACATCAAAATGTAGACACGAAAATAAATACTTGCTAAGCCAACTATAAACCAATAGCTCCTACGATTAAAAAAAAATTAGAAAAAAAGAAAAGAACAAAAACAAAATGCAAACCGCAAATAAGAAAAACAAAAAACAAATAGCAACAAGTATTTAAAAAAGTATGAGTTAATTAACAAGGAAAGGGCGTATGGTAACTTGTCGATGCGATTTTCAAAACAACTTGAATTATTTGTGTTTGTGTATTTCGTGCATTGCTGTGTGGAACATCATGGGAAGGGTCAAACAACTGGTGGGAACGCCAGTGTAGTTTGTGAGATATGATTAACTTTTCCGATGATACACCATATGACAGCATATAAAGAAAATCACGAACTCAATTAATTTGCCTTGTTAGGAAAATTGGATAAGTGAGAAATTGTTACCGAACACCGTTGAATTCATTCCTTTACCGATCCTAACTTAGATATAATTGTAATGGAACACTCTTTATTTAAGAATATAATAAACTATATATATATATATATATATATATATATATATATATATGGGAAATAATGTATACATATGAAAAATAAGAGTCAGGAAGATGATTTAATAATATACATACCAAAATATATATATATATGTATATATATATATATATATATATATATATAATATATATATATATATTATTATTATTATTATTATTATTATTATTAATACATGAATTTCCAAAAGAAAATATCTGACGATAAACGAATCAACAAATTATTTTTGTATGGAATATATGATTACATTTTGAATCTTTTATATATCTTCTTTTTTATTTTCTATGTACGCAATATGTGATTTTTGGACTCTTTTTATTATTATTATTATTATTATTATTATTATTATTATTATTATTATTATTATTAAACATATATTAAATATCTATCTATATTTAAACGTCGACAATAATTTTCGAATATTAATAAATCATCACTTATTTTCATATTTATTTACTTTACATTATTTCCCAACGTGTGTATATATATATATATATATATATATATATATATATATATATATATATATGTATATTATATTGATATTTATATTTTTTCTTGAAGGCAATTACAATGCGCATATCGCATAAAATTCGAATAAAATTATAGAAGATAATAATGACAAGTGAATCTCGCAAAGAATTACTCGGTGTGTAGAATATCGTACAGACTGTTTCAACTTTATTACGTCTCATCAGCGATATATACTAATGATTTCCCTCCGACAGAAATTGAGGGACTTCAAGGATAGTCAGAAACTATACTGCTTCAGCCACGATACAGCACAGAAATTCCTGCGAAATTAACCTGTCAATGATACTGTGACGTCTCTACCATATGAGGCAAGGGTGCTGAGTGAACAATAACAAATATATAAATATGTTTAGAAAGTAATTATGTTTTACTATAGACCAGTGGTTCTCAACCGGGGGGACCATATAACATTTTTGGGACCCAGGCAAGCAAAATCTATTTAAGTTCTAAAATTAGAATGGGATTTTTAAACATCGAATGGCTATGAGAGGGTCCACCAGAGTAAAACAGGGTTAAAATGGGTCCATGGGTAAAAAATGGTTGAGACGATAGAAAAACAGATATAAGTTAAATGTATTTTATTTATTTAAATATTATTCTAAGCAATGTAATTACCTTCTTTTTTAACGATTGTAGCTAAAATATTATGCGAATTTTTCGATTCCATGTGTGTTACACAGAAGAAAAAATATTTAAAAGACCGTTTTTTCTTTTCTTTCTGAATGTTTTGTCACTTATGAAATGTGTTCAGGATCAAAGGAACTGAAGATCTGCAGGTGTTAAATATGGAGAGTTTGCGGATATTGGAAGAACTTTCCATCCAAAAGATCCTATTATTTCTTCGGTCTTTTTTAGCAATGTGTAACCTTGAATATTTTTTTTCCTACCTTTGCTGCTTGACTCATAATTCAAAACCTAATATATATATGTATATGAAGTGTACAAACAATCTATTTGAGATGGCGATAGCCGACAATTTTTTTTTTGAGATTATGTGCTTAATTAAAGTCATACCTAATATGTAAATTAATTAGTTTTATAATTTTTAATAGGCTGAAATGTACATACAGAGATTGACCTTTTCCTCGATTTATTTAAGCCTTACATTGAAACCGATATGCAGCCCTAATTCCATTTAATTATAAATGATTAATTTTACAAATTAGGTATGACTTTAATTAAGCACATAATCTCCCCCTATATAGTATATATATATATAATAATATATATATATGGGGGGGGGAGAAAAAATGGAAGTGAATCTGACCGTATGTAATATTATGAAAAATTGAAAAAACACAGGTTCATAAACCAGTAAAGTTTATTTCGCCTACACTGCAGTGTTTCGATCTGTTTCAATAAATCTTCATCAGGGCTTTCGTTAGTTTGAGGAAAAGTAAATCTCAGAGATTTCTTTTTAACTGTGATACATTTATTTTTTCCCTCAAACTAACGAAAGCCCTGATGAAGATCTATTGAAACAGATAGAAACACTGCAGCGTTGGCGAAATAAACATTACTCGTTTATGAACTTGTGTTTTCTCAATTTCCTCCCCCCCACACACATACAAATATATATATATATATATATATATATTATAATATATTAATGATTTGAAGGCAATTACAATGCGTATAAAATAAAAACAATAAGATGTTATTTTTGTCTTATCAATTTCAAAGTATAAAACTTTATCTTCAGAGATGAATATCAGAAATGTACGTGCTTAAGTTTTTTTTTGTAGGGTTATATTTAAAAAAAAATTTTTTTCCTCTTTTTTTTTTCTTTCTCCTCCTTTTGTTTTTCTTTATGTTATGAATGAAATGGGCGAATAACTGTAATTTCTTATTTTTTTGAATATCTGTTTAGAACGAATGTTTGAACCCCTACCTTGTATATGTATCCAATATTGTCTGTTTATCTCCGGTGAAACATTGCAACAAAGTAGCCATGTTGAATTCAAAATAAAAACGGTCACATAGAATAAGTCATATATATATATATATATATATTATATATATATATATATATATATATATTATAACATACTTAACAAATGCTTCAAGCAAATAATAATTACTTTTTTATAAATTTATGATATAATTTTTTCTTTACCAAATATATATATATATAATAATATATATATATATAATATATAATATATATATATATATATATATATTGTAAGAAAAGGCTTAAAATCGGTTCATTTTGCGGTTATAAATCAATTTCTAGTTGTTCATCCAGAGAGACATCACCACCACTAGGTTAACAAATTCCCCAGTCATAAAACTACCCCATAAAACGATGAGAAGAACTTTAACCCGATTCAGGAATCCCTAGAAAAATTATGTATAGATGAGGTTTTATACATAATTTTTTCTGGGGATTCCTGAATCGAACTTCTTCTCGTCATTCTATGTTTTTTTTTTGACTGGGAAATTTATTATCTGTTTACCATTTTCAATAAAGTTAGACTCATAGGTATACACGTATGCATTCTGTGAGCAGAAATAGATCTATAACCGCAAAATGACCGATTTCTAACCCTTTTTTCTTTACAAAATATATTCCTCTGTTGTTTGTTTGAGATACATCTGACTAAACAGTGCACTCGGTACCGGCACTCGCCAACTCAGTGAATGAGTAGCACAGGGTAATCTGTGCAGTAAAGTGAGGAGCTGATGGTAAGTGTCGCACTCCACCTCAGACGCCAAAACAAACTCCTCGGTCTAACGCAAGTGAAAAGGGAATAGACTCATTCGCTGTCTGGCTTATAACGGCTTTAGGCCACTCCGACGACTTTATATATAATACGCGTGCACACACACATACACACACACACATACACGCACGCACACACACACACACACAACTATATATTATATATATATATATATATATTATATTATAAATAAACTTGATCCATACCAAAGATATGTATATTTTTCCATTTATCTTTCCCCACCACACACACACACATACACACACACACAACTCTCTCTCTCTCTCTCTCCCTCTATCTATCTGCCTGTCTCACTCTGGTCTGTCTGTCTGTCTCTCTTTCTTCTCTTCTCTCTCCTCTCTCTTGTCTCTGTATCACTCTCTTTCTCGCTTTCCTCTCTTCTCTGTCTCACTCTCTCTTTCTCTCTTCTCACCTCTCTTACCTGTCTCACTCTCTCTTTCTCTTCTTTCTCTTCTCTCATTTCTCTTCTCTCTTCTCTCTTCACTTCTCTATTTGGGGAGACAGATATAGAGGCTCTCTCTCTCTTCTCTCCCTCTCATTCTTTGTCTCTGTCCCCCCCCCACTATCTCCCCCTCTCACTTTCTCTTTTTCTCCTCTACTCTTCTTCACCTCCTCTCTTTGTTTGAGACAGAAATGGAGGCCCTTTATCTCTTATTCTTCTCTCTCTCATCTCTGTCTCTGTCTCTCTTATGCTTCACTTCTCTATTTGTAGAGTCAGATATGGAGGCCCTCTCCCTCACTCATTCTTCTCTGTCTCTCATTCTACCCCGGTGTATCCCCCTCTCTGTTGGTCTCTCTCCGTCTTTCTCTCTTCTCTCGATCTTTTACCTCTCTCATTTGTTTGAGAGACAGAAATGGAAGAACCTTTCTCTTTCTCATTTCTTTCTTTCTATCTAACTCTCTCTCTACTATCTCTCTCTTCTCACACACACATTTTCTCTCTCTTATCTTCTCCACCTCTATTCTCTGTATGAGCGACAGAAATGGAGGCCCTTCTCTCTTATCTTTCTTTCTATCTCTCACACACACTCTCTCTTCTCTCTCTCTTTCTCTCTTTCTTTCCTCTCTCTCTACTCTCTCTTATCTCTCTCCACATCTATCCTGTTTGAGCGACAGAGATGGAGGCGAACTAGAGAAACGAAGAAACAAAACACGATATTACCCTCGTTAAGGGTCCGGACATGTAAACAGGACCATACACGGCAGCTCATTTTACGTGAGCCGGCATCCGTGACATCACGCGCGGACTTTCACCGTGGACGCTGTGGAGATTGGAAAAACAAACACTCAAGAGAGACATTTTCGAAATGAACTGTTGGCCAATTCCCACCCGGCCCAAAACCACTCCACCATGACCCCAGTTACTCGAATATAAGGCACAAACAAATACCTTAATACACAAACAATGATTGATTTAGTAATGAATAATTATTCATTCATGAACTCATAGGAGTCCATCGAGACGCCGATAGCTTTCCACTTCTCGATAGGAGTTGTTGTTGTTGTTGCTGTTGTTTGGGGTGAGGTGGTGGGGCCACTAAATGTGGTACATGGAATTCGAGACTGGACGGGGACAGCCCCTTTGAAATGTTTCCCGATAATCTGTACGTATTCCTGCGATTTTCCTGATTGTTTACTATTCACTTACATTCACCATTTTTTTCTGTGCTAGAAAAAACAGTACTTTTACTATTTTATTACCCAGACAGCAAATATGTACAGCATACGCGAACGCCTTACAATTTACACACACACACACGCACACACACACACACACACACACACACACATATATATAATATATATAATATTATAATATATTATTCACCATTTATCGTTTAACTTGCTCCAAATGCCTTAATTTCTATATAGGAAGTACAATTAGACCCATACACATTAGAATTAAAGAACATATCCACATCTTAATAATATATAATAAAGTACATATAAATATGAAGTACAATTAGACCTCTCCACCTTAGAATCAAAGAACATATCCACACACGTGCATCCTCATTCCATAAACATTTAATTAAATGCAAAAATAAGGACAATAGTTTTTACGTTAAGATAGAGACAATAATACGCAACGTTGATAATCTCAGAATTAGAGAAAGTTTATTAATAGCTAAATTAGTATAAACAATAGGTTAGAATTAAACACAGAATATATAATTAATTAAAATACACATTCCATATATACATATATATATACATAAAACAAATAAATAAAAATAAATAAATAGATAAATACATAAATATACAAATAGATGAAAAGAATAAAATTGAAATTAACAATGGCTATCGCGACCCTTCCGCGTGGCGTTATAAAAAGAACCCCACGTGACGTGTGTTTATAACAATAAAAAATAAAAATAACGACACAAAAAACGCGTCAATTTCTGAAAACCGTCTCTGATGATAAAGTTACTTTGAAATCGATAAGACTAAAAACATATTTTTGTTTTTATTTTATATGCATTGAAATTGCTTTCCTATCATTAATATTAATTATATATATATATATATATATATATATATATATATATATAGTATCCAATTGCCGCTTTAACTTTTCTGTCGCAGTGGCATCAGTAAATAATCAAACGTGCTCAAATATTAAAATACAGAGCAGTAATAATACTAATAATATTGTTAGATGTAAATAAAAGGTTCTTACCATGGTTTCAATCAAAATTTGATTTCGTCAGGACCCCACTCTACATTAACCAAGTTGATGTAATTCCTCGGTTAAATTGAATATAATAACGGTTGAACGCTACGTTATTTTGTCTCTCAATTTTTGCGTTTTGCGGCCTGTACGCGGAAACACTGAAAAAAAACAATGTATCGTTCCACACGTGTAATCATTCCTTAATTTACATTTCATATTTACCGAGGAATTACATCAATTTGGTTAATGAAGTCCCATGTAGGGGTCACTGACGAATGTTAATCAATTTTTGATGTGAAACCATTGAGCTCAAGACCCTTTAATTTACATCTAAGACAAGATTGACTTTCATTCCAGCTAAATAAAATATATAACAACATAATTGTTAGTTAAGCTTTGTAACGGAAAAATCAAGAGTACAAATAACGCAGAATAACTTTTGAAGGATGATCAATAAATTATTAAGAATATCAAAGCGATATAAAAACACAACAATGTTGTAAAAAATGAATTAATAATCTTTAATGATCTATTCTACATTTTCTAATAATAATTAGACAATATGTTTCGATTAAATAAAAAATCAAATAATCATCAGACCAATGATATATAAATAGATCCAAACTGATTAGTAAGATCTGTTATTTTAATTGTTAATGTTATTTTTAAATCCAGTACTCATCAAGAGAAGAAGCCAGAAAATAATTTAATAATTCTTATCTTAGTTTGAATTTAAATTATATTTCTAGCCTCTACTCTTGTGAGTCGGAGATATAAATAATTTATACATAAATATAGATAATAATAAATATGCGTGGTGAGGTGTGTGCGTGTGTCCGTTAGACTGTGTAGTCATTATGCTACATAGATGATGATGGTTATTACTTTAATGGAAATGAGGAGATCGAAAGATAAAACATATAACTGTCAAGATATTAACGAAAAAATGATAAGATTGATATAGAAAATGAGTCAATATTTCATCTGTTTATTAGGCATTTATCAATGAACTCCGCGTCTTTCAAGCTTTTTATTGAATCACTTCGGTACGATTTTGTATCTTATCATAGCTTCCTTTATAGAGTAGGGTCGATCAGCCTAACTACTTCTCCACCTTACTATATAAATACACTTGTATATAGATGATCACGTAAAATTTATTACTAAAAATATTATAAATGATCTTGATATAATAAGAACTGCGCAATATCAATAGTCGTACATTTTTTTTGTGGTCTTCGTAGGTCTGTTAATAGTTCATCCGATATCACTTATATTTCCCTCTACTCAATGATTTCAACTGATATTCTCTTATTGATTCATTCGACATTCACCATTCTCCATGATTTATTGTGTGATTTTAACCTCAATTATTAATAACAAGTTCGACTTACATTATCTATTCAAATACTGTTAACTTACTGTTTTACATTCAAACTTCGACAACCATGCATATTATATTTTATTCTATACAAACTAAACATGACGGTTTTACAAGTGTTAGTATACTATGGTGAAAGGCTAAAATTTGCATAGGTTAATTATTAATAAATCTCAGAATTTAAATAAATATCGTGCTTAGATTATTGATTTCTAACTGTTTGTTTTATTTTAATGAATATAATAAAAAGTTACTCTTCACTATTGAATTCTTAAATGTGAAAATACTCATTAACAAGATAAAATAATTGTCATTTTATTCTTTATACTTCCTATTCTCTATATACTAAATACTTATAATTAGTAAAAAAAAAAATAACATATGAAAAGGACGAGAGTGAATGAAGTGAGTAAAGTTCACCTAGTTGTATTGGAGGATTTGAAAAATAAATAAGTGTCGATACGTGTTTTGTAAGACTGTATTTATTATTTTGCTATATAGTGTACAATAAATTAAGTGCCATTTTACCATTTGTTTGCAGGGCACCATGTTTAGCTAACCCTTCATAAAGGACAACGACGCCTGTCTAAGAAATTCTCTGTATATGAACATGGCTGGTATGACCCATGCGCAGCCCGAGCCAGTATTATTTTTTCCTCTTGTTCCTATTTGTGTCGGAGTATGAGTTACCTCCCCCCTCTGTTTTCAAAAATATTTATTCTTTATCGATGCATTCTTATTTAGGATTGTGTCCGATCTAGCCACATTTATAGCACAGGTTAATTTCTCTAAAGGGAATTTAGTGCTACTTATTATTTTTCATTAACGAATATATAAAGCTTTGATATATTACTGATTGGACACCCCGGAGGTGGTGCAATATGAATTTAAGCGTAGGATAAATTATGCAAAATATAATAGGTGGTAGAGTTATAAATTTAATCCTACTAGTATACTTAAGTTCTAATCCGGTATTACAACATTACTAGTATACTCTCAATATTAGAAGCTAATGTAATATTTACCATTAGTTATCTAATATTATGGGAAAGAGGGGTTAAAAATTAGAGTAAATGTATAGGTAACCGAAACCCAGGAATATGGTGCTGAGTAGACAATTGCACACACATCTACACACAAAAACACACATACACACACACCACACGCACTACCGAAAATCATAATATATATAATATATAAATACACACACACATATATACTATAATATAACATATATATATATATAATATATATTATTAAGGAAATGCTCTGTGACATAGATACATGATATACACATCTGCTGCGGGTGTGTGGTTATGTATTATATATTATATATATATATTGATAATACACACGCGCGCACGCACATCTGTCATATCATGGATTATATAGGACTACTTACAAGAGAATTGTATGAATATTACATAAAATAATATCATCAGACTAAAAAAATATGATGTATGCTATAAGTCATATATCTCGTTCTAAAGCTTTGAGCTCTATATATATATATATATATATGATATATATATAATGGTGGGAAGGTCTGAAAACTTTTGGAATACTGTTTGGCATAACTTTTATACTCCCGTAGGCAGTTCTAGTGCTGTTATTGAAATGAAAAATTTATTTCTGTACTTATTTCTTATACATGATGTATGGTTAGTATTTAGAAGGGTCTGTGCGGGAATTATTATTCCTGATAATAACAAAATCCCTAAGAAAATCTACTTAACAGATCGTATAGGCACTGCAAGCGTCGGCTAATAACGACTTACCACGCATTTTATTAATCTCTGGTGAGTTCAAATTTATTAGTGAATACGGTAGCAGAAA
>CM042170.1:72823184-72825684 GCA_023376005.1 Doryteuthis pealeii | reverse complement strand
TTTATATAATGTTACAACAAACTCTTTTGAGTTTTATTATGAACTATAATGATTCTGATTTTTAAAAATAAAATTTATTTTATTTTTAACACGGAACACGCATTTAAAAAAAATTCCATCTATTTTTCATATATCTATCTATCTATCTATCTCTCTTTCTCTCTCTCTCTCTCTCTATCTCTCTCACTATATATATATATATATATATATATATATAATATATATATATATATATATATATATATATATATATATATGTATATATATATATATAGATAGATATGGGTGGAAAATATGGAAATAAATCCAGCGGTTATTTAAAAATAGAAAAGAAAAATTATTTTTGATGGTTAAGTCGACGTTAGAGAGTTTTGGTTTTTATAAAACCTTCAGGAGAACATTAGGTAGAAAAAAGGTGTTGTCTTATATATACTAGCAAATATATGCACCCTCCGGGTGCAAGTTTTAATATAATAAAATATCATATTAAATTAGAAAGGCAAATGAAACTGAATAAAAATGCAGATAACATGATTTGGAACAGAGGGGGTATGATTGAAAAATAGAACAACTTTGAAACTAACTCTTCCATCATTTTCAATTACTCCTATTCCTAATTTATCTATTTAGTTAAAATCGGAAGTAAAGAATAATATTACAGTTATTTCTTTTTGTTAAGGGATTTCTTTTAAGATTCATTGAAGAGAATTTTGCTCATATTCAATAAGATAAAACTAAACAATTAGAAATCAATAATATTAAGCACATATTTATTAAAATCAAATTTTTTAAAATCAATATGCAAATTAGCCTTCCCGTTCACACTGTAAACCGCTATTTTGTTGTATATATAAATACAACTGCATGTTATTAGTATGTAGATATGGTCAACAGTCTTAATGATGTAAAACAATTTTATTAATAATTGAGGTTTAAATAAATAAAAAATCATGGAGAATGGGATGCAGATAACAAAGGGAATTGTGATTTGTATAGTAATATAGTTTCGGTTACAGACAGAAAAACATACAATCTCCATTATAATAAGATATATATATATATATATGATAAGGGCTAATATAATATCATGTAGTTATATAATCATGGCGTCTAATAATAATAATCTGTTTGCACTTAATTATATGGTTTCAATTAACTAATAATAAAAATCCTTTTGTTGTATCCTAGACATGATATTATATCATATCATGGACAGTCACAAAAGAACCGTTAACACTGTGTCGACACTAGTCTGACTGATCTATCTATTTATATATCTATCCACACACACACCACACACACGCATATATATATATATATATATATATATATATATATATATATATATATATATATATATATACTAGCAGCGGCTACCCGGCATCGCCTGGGTTGAGAGGGATTTTTTAAAGTTAGTCCCGCAGATCCATTATTACTGAATCGTGAGTTGAATCCTCGTGTGATGCCCCATTTAAATCCTTAAGTAAAAAAATCGACCTTGCATTGATCTAGCTATTCTAAAAAGAAATGTTAATGTCTACTATCTAAAATATCAAATGAAAAAGAAATCCATGCTGTTATCATTTAAATTTTATTTTTGTATTATCTTCACGAATATAAAACAAATCTCTATTACTTTTGCTCAAAAACCAATGGTGATATTTAATGTGTATATATATTTACTTTGTCGTTAATTGTTTTATTTTCGAGGTTTCCTCCGGACATACATATACACAAAACTGCCCTTTATATATGTATAGATAGATATAAGGCATATAGTACAACACCAATGGACTATACATTTAGAAACGTCATCAATTATCCCTAGATACAATTATATATATATATATATATATATTATATATATATATATATATATATGGTATTTGTGGTAAAAATGACTTACCGGTGAAAATGGTCACAGCGGTTAGTTTATTCAAGTTTCACAATGATAAGACAGTGATATAACAAATATAACGTGCTCAATACGTTAGTAGAGCAAATTCATTATCATAGAGGTACACAGTAATAGCCAACTCGAGTTTCACCATAAGGATCTTCAGGGATAAATCCACTGGGTTAATCAAGATATTGAGTAATTGCAGGTGAAATCGACTGTAGTTAATCAATATCTTGATTAATCCAGTGGATTTAACCCTGAAGATCCTTATGGTGAAACTTGAGTAGTTTATTACCGTGTACCTCTATGATAATATATATATATATATAAAAATAGAGAGAGAGAGAGAGAGCTTGTGAGAGAAGAGAAGTTTGTGAGAGAGAGAGAAGAGAGAAGAGGAGAGAGAGAGAGAGAGAGAGAGAGAGAGAAGAGATGGATCTAAATTAGAATAGCGTATGCACAGAGTTAATGACGCTTCGTATTGTCAGTTTCCACGTGTTGGTTGGTTGGTTGGATTTTACGGTCTGCCAATCCTTGTTAGATTATTTTATTTCAAACACATTTGCTTTATTCATTCATTGAAATGGATTCATCTCTCGT
>CM042170.1:72817113-72823084 GCA_023376005.1 Doryteuthis pealeii | reverse complement strand
CTTAGATGCACGACCTGCACTTCTGCAGAGTTAAGACCCCCCCCCCAATGGGACCACCCTGTTGGCCGTGGGTGGTAACCAGCTGGTTGAGCAGTCCATGACTTGCAATACTCCACTTTGGCCATTTCTTGGCTTTATGGGCGTTCGGAAGCCCCCTCCGATCAATCGGCTGGTCATGTCAAGCCCTAGCACCTATATGATTGCCCCAACCCTATTGCCCTCATGGCAAGCCCAACCCTTTTTATCATATGTTTGCTAGAAGGCAGTGGTTGAGGGTCTACATGTCCTGGGAAAGATGTTAAGTTCTATCTGATGGTGAGGTTCCAGTTTTGGAGGTTTGAAGAATGTGTAGCACCCCTTCATCACCACTGCTCCCTGTTGAGCTGCCTTTAAAATAAATAACTCGTTAACTATAGTTCCATGCCTAGTATATGTGCATTAATAGAAAAATCATTTATATCTTTGTAAAGTCTTCGATGTTTATGGGTAAACGGCACAGTGAACGCGATTCCCTAACCCCTCGGCATATTATGACACTAGCCAGGTTGACATGCCTTGAAAATAAATCAATCACTTGCATTTTAACGATAGTTCCATGCGCATTCATAGAAAATAATTTATATCTTTGTAAAGTTTCCGATGGTCATGATTCACTGCATATATCTACTCGGCATAAAATTACCCAAGAAGGGGTGCCGTGCCTTAAAAATCAATCAATCAACCAATATGCAAATTCATAGAAATATCATTTATATTTTTGTAGAGTCTCCGATGTTTTATGGGTAAAACGCACAACGAACCCGATTTCCTAACCACTCGACCGAAAATAATCCCAGGCAGGTTGACATGCCTTAAAATCATTCAATCCATCAATTGCTCGTTAACTTTAGTTGCACGACTAGTATCTGCGCACTCATAGAAAGAACATTTATATCTTTGTAAATTCTCCGATGGCCACGATTCACTTCACATATCTAAAAGTAAAAAGTAATGTAGTCGGGGTGGCCTAAAGTCGGTATCAGCCAATCAGTGAGGGAGTCTACCCCCTGTTCAATAGCGCTAGACCAAGGAGATTATTTTTGCGTCTGAGGTAGAGTTCCACACCTACCATCAGCTTCTTACTTTACCACACAGATGCGTGTGCTGTTCATGCGCCGAGTTGGTTTCGTACTAGAAACCTTATGGTTTCTATCCGAACGCTCTACCGACTGAGCTAACCCGGCCCTTTATCTAATCGGCATAAAATAACTCTTGAAGGGGTGCCGTGCCTTATCAATCAATCAATCAATCAATCAATCGCTTTCTTTCTTTTTGTTCATTCTTTCTTTTTCTTCTTCTTTCTTTCTTTTTTTCATTTTCTTTTTTTCTTTCTTTTTTCATTCTTTCTTTCTTTCTTTTTCTTTTTCTTCTTTCTTCTTTTTCTTTCTTTCTTTCTTCTTTCTTTTCTTTCTTTCTTTCTTTTTTGTCTTTCTTTTATTCTTCCTTTCTTTTTCTTTCTTTCTTTCTTTATTCTTTCTTTCATTCTTTCTTTCTTTCTTTTTTTCATTCTTTCTTTCTTTCTTTTCTTCTTTCCTTCTTTCTTTCTTTTCTTTCTTTCTTCTTTTCATTCTTCTTTCTTTTCTTTCTTTTCTTTTTTTCTTTTTTTTCTTCTTTCTTCTTTTTTTCTTTCTTCTTTTTTTTCATTCTTTCTTTCTTTTTTTCATTCTTTTTCATTCTCTTTCTTTTCTTTCTTTTTTTCATTCTTTCTTTTCTTTCTTTCTTTCTCTTTCTTATAATATTTTATCTGTGTAGTATCTCCTTTTTTTTATCATCGTTTCTTTATAATAAAAACGGTCCATTATTTAGCTGAGATGACGACAACGACACTTATAAGAAATAAAAATTCGGCACTTAAGCAACACCAGATAATCAGTATTTACAATTTTGCATTTTATCTTGGACGATTTGGATGGTTTCATTTTTAACTAGATCCACGCCTAGTCTCTGCCCATTCATAGAAAGAGCATTTATGTGTTTGTAAATTCTCCGATGACCACGACTCACTGCACATATCTACTTGCTTAAGTGCATATCTTTAAACGCGCAATGAAGCATAAATGTAGATCTGACCACTCCTCTGCATAAAACCTAGTCTGGTCACTTTACTGTCCAGGTCCGGACCGGTCCAAGCCAGGACGATTTGTCAGTAGTCAAGATGACCATTGATAATAATTAAATTCAAAAAAATAGGTCCACCTAATATCGATCTGTCAATCCCTCCTTACTTGCCGTGTCTTCTTGCATGTGCGATCGATTTAAAAGCGGTCACCCAGTCAGGCGTTTACATTACCTCATCCACCCACCCACACACACACGCGCCATAACTTACTTTTAAAACCTTCTTCTTCTTCTTCTTCTTCTTCTTCTTCTTCTTCTTCTTCTTCTTTCAAATCCTTCTTCTTTTTTTAAAAATCCTTGTTGTTGTTGTTGTTGTTGTTTTTCTTCTTTTTCTTCTTTCAAATCCTTCATATTTTTATTTTTTTAATCCTTGCTGTTGTTCTTCTTTTTTCTTCTTCTTTTTCTCTTTCTTCTTCTTCTTCTTTTTACTCTTCTTCTTCATCTTCTTCATCTTCTTCATCTTCTTTCAAATCCTTCATCCTTTTCTTTATAAAAATCCTTGTTGTTGTTGTTCTTCTTCTTCTTTTTTTCTTCTTCTTTTTCTCTTTCTTTTTTCTTCTTCTCATTACTCTTCTTCTTCATCATCTCCTTCATCTTTCAAATCCTTCATCTTTTTCTTTTTTAAATCCTTGTTGTTGTTTTTGTTGTTCTTCTTCTTCTTTTTCTTCTTCTTATTCTTGTTGTTCTTCTTTTTCTTCTTCTTCTTCTTCTAAACCTGAATTCTTTTTCTTCCTATCCTTTTGAATTCTACTCATCTTCTCCATGTTTTTATTGTTTTTCCTCTTCTTTTGAATCATCTTAATATTTTCTTCTTTTAAACACTTCTTCTTTTTCTTCATTTAAATCCTTCTTTTTTCTCATTTAAAACCCTTCTTCTTCTTCTTCTTCTTCTTCTTCTTCTTCTTCTTCTTCAGCATCAGCATCAGCATCAGCATCAGCATCAAGAGCCTGGCTTTGTATGGTTCAGGAACGCAAGTGCCTGTCATTCAGTGAGGATCGAACTCACTATCCGATGTATCTGACCATTGAGTCTTAACGTCGGTTCCACTGAGTAAAATAAATGTAGAGTGATTACTTCATTTTGCACCAATGTCAACCAAAATGGAGCACCCCCCCCCCAGAATATATCTTTAAATAGTGTTCATGGAAAGTCACACCGTAACGATTGCCACATAAATATCTCTCTCGCCACTCTCTCTGTGTTTATCTCATTTTCTCCCTCCCTCCCCCATTCTCTCTCCCCTCTCTCTCCCCCTCTCTTTCTCTCTTTCTTTCTCTCTCTCTCTCTCTCTCTCTCTATATATATATATATATATATATATATATATATAAAGATAATCTAATGAGTCAGACGAACCTACTATTAGTTTCGCATAAGCTCTTCAGGGCTAAAATCTGATTTTAGCCCTGAAGAGCTTTATGCGAAACTAATAGTAGGTTCGTCTGACTAATTAGATTATCTTTATTATTGGCTCTACTTAGGTATCGAGCACTTTTTTACATATTAGCTTTCTCCTAGCGTTTATATGAATATATATAATCTTATATACATATATATACATATAAATTGTTTTTTCTTTTGGCCAAATACTGTACCAATAAGATTATTTTTTGTTGGTACGAATATCTTGTCTTTTCTTTTTTTCAAAAATTTTTTCTTCCTGGTGATGTTTGGTAGTATATTTTTACAATCAACTTTCTGCTGTTTTTTTTTCTCTCCGCAAGGATCTACCGACACGCTTGGTATATTAAAAATTATATATATATATATATATATATATATATATATATATATATATTATATATATATATATTCATATATATGTGTTTATGAATGGGGTTGACTTAAGGGAAAAAGGCAAAATATTGAGTGAGTCACAACTTTGATTGCCTATGAAATAATTAAACGAATTAATTATGAATGAATAGAAAACTGCTCGATACGTTTGTAGAGCAGGTTTAGCAAAAGAGTATAGTCAGAAAGACTTTCTGACTATACCATTTTATCATATATATATATATATATATATATATAAAGATAATCTACTGAATCAGACGAACCTACTATTAGTTTCGCATAAAGCTCTTCAGGGCTAAAATCTGACTGAAGAAGAAAAGGAGCAAGACCAATATGGATCCGCAAGGATCTACCAACACGCTTGGTATATTATATATATATATAAATTTGAGTTGAAAATATGGAAATAAATTCAGCGGTATTTAAAAATAGAAAAAATAATCAAAACAGATAAATTTATTTTAGATGGTTAAGTTGACGTTAGAACGTTTCGGTTTTTATAAAACCTTCAGTAGGACATTAGGTAGAAAAAAGATGTTTTCTTAAGAGGGATAGAAATCTTTTCAAATTACAACGAGATATGAGAAAGTATTCGAGAGAACAAGATGTTATTTTTCAATTAGTTACACTTTTTTTTTAATACTTTCTTTTTTGGTTAGCTCAGTCGGTAGAGCGTTCGACTAGAAACCACAAGGTTCCTAGTTCGATACCCGCCCTCGCCAACTCAGCGTTATGAGTAGCACAGGGATCTGTGCGGTAAAGTAAGGAGCTGATGGTAGGTGTGGCGCTCCACCTCAGACGCTAAAATAATCTCCTTGGCCTATCGCTAGTGAAAAGGGGATAGACTCCCTCGCTGCATGGCTGATACCGACATTAGGCCGCCCCGACGACTTTACTTACTTTACTTATACACACACACACACACATACATATATATATATATATATATATATATATATATATATATATATATATACATATATATATATATATATATATTCTGTCACGCTAATAGCACGGATATCCATGATAATCTATCGCTACCCATCTCTATCATTCATCGCTCTCGGTAAGTCCTCTGCGCAGAATCCAGTATCCGTGCAGAACTGGTCTATGTAGGTCTTTGCTGGGCGGCCCACACTGGCGTGGTCATGTGCTGGTTTCAATCGGAGGACATCACTAATGAGTTCATCTTAACTTTTCCAGCTGTGTCCCTGAATGATAACCTGTGTTGCTCTTTTCAGAATACAAGGTGTGTCAAATAAGTACCAAGTTTAAAGCTGTATTTAACAAGTTAAAAATGAAGAAGGAATGGAACGTCATTTGTTTTTTCAGAATACAAGGTTTGTCAAAAAGTAGAAAAAATCTCGATACTTTTTTGACACACCTAGTATATACATATATGCTACGCCAATTTGCATTCTCATATAGACACACCCGCACCTACATTCATACGCATTATTGCATCTAAATATGTCCACACAGGGAAAGAAGAGCTTATAGAGTCACAAATTGTTATCTGTAGAAAATAAAGTAACCTACAGAAATAAAGCGGCCTATTAGGGTAGGTTTACTAAAACTTATCTTTGAAAAAAAGCTTAATCTAAAATTAGGTCTGTGTTCGCCTTATCCAGATGGTCTGTGTGATAGGTGGAAAAGGACCGTCCGTCTATTTTCTTGTGGGGTGTTCTTTACACGATTTGTTTAAGATAGCGTGCAGCATTCTTTTGCAACTCCCATCTAGCTTAATCTCTTGTCACTTCGTTAGGGTCCAAGTTATATATATATATATATATATATATATATATATATGCTGTAGATAGAAGGAAAGTGGTCAAGAAATGATTAACTCAAAACAAGTCACAGGGTGATACGTTTCGTCTGTATTCACAGACTTCCTCAGCCATCTGAGATGGCTGAGGAAGTCTGTGAATACAGACGAAACGTATCACCCTGTGACTTGTTTTGAGTTAATCATTTCTTGACCACTTTCCTTCTATCTACAGCATATCGTCG
>CM042170.1:72804613-72814613 GCA_023376005.1 Doryteuthis pealeii | reverse complement strand
AGTATTATTTTATTTCGTATAGGAAATAATCATAAATAGAATACAATGTGTACATGGACAAACTTCCGTCCGAAACACGTGTCGGCATTTCATTAAACTATTTATATCAATTCAACATTTTCTTTCCTTTATTTATTTATCCGTTCAATATATTGTCGAATTTTTTACATGGTTTGTACCAGGGTTTCTAGATCGTTTTCAATTCTTGTCGTTATTGACGTTTTTGTTGTTGCTATTGTTAGTATTTAAAGTTGAAGGTGACACGCAGTGAAACTTGTGCGTGAGATATTGAAGTAGAAAGAGGATGGACAGACACCAGTCCACTATCTTGGCAGTCCCGCAGTTGGTCAACACAAACTTCGACGGTTGGATAACACCATCCGCATGCATACAGACAGACTCCCCCGTAAAATACTTTATGGTGGACTCGCTGATGACTCACGAAGGACAGGAGGTCCCCCCAAAAAAACCCGGTTCAAAGACCCTATTAAGACAACGCTGAAGAAATGCATCATCGCACCTTCAAGAGTGGAAGATCTGGCCTCCAAAAGACAGGGTTGGTGAGTCACGTGCCGCACAGGAGCTGAGTGGCTCAATATCGAGATTAACAGGGCTGTAGAGCGGCGACGTCTTCGTCGTCATGAACCACCAAATGTAGACGGGAATTTCCCATGCAATGTGTGTGACCTCATCTGCAAGTCTAGAATTGGACTAAATAGCCACCAGAGGCTCCATAACTGTTGAACAACATGGAATGGCGTCATCGTTGTCTGTGACGGACATCTAAAAGGGAAGGAATGATTATTGCTGTCATCATTGTTGCTATTATTAATATTGTTGTTGGTCCTGTCGCTATTATTATCATCACCATTATTATTATTATTATTATTATTATTATTAGTTTTTCACTCCTGCGGTAGCTGGTAGTTCACTGGAAGCTGAGTGACAGCAAATCTCCCCAGGTCTCCAGACTCTTCTGAGTATTCTAGCCGATCCTAACAGTGCTATAGTTTGGATGGTTTCAATTCTTCCTCTGATTTCGAATTCATCAAATTCGTTTCCAGAGCTTTGGGGATTGTTCCAAGGGCACCAATTGCAATTGGTACGACCTTCATTATTATTATTATTATTATTATTATTATTATTATTATTGAATTTACAAATAATTTATTTATTGAATCAATTTGCCTTTTAAATATTTTTCTATTATTATTATTTTTTTAGTTTTTTTAGTTTTAATTCATTTGTTTTCTATTAGAGAATCTAGAACGAACATTAAAAAATAAAACGGAAGGATCTGGTGCCACGTGCAAATACAGGGTGTGCCAGATGTCACCAAGGGATCTAGATATTAAATATTCATGAAGTCGAAAATGAACACACAGCAGCAGCAGCAGCAGCAGCAATCAAAAACCATAAATATAAATAATTATCCAATAGAAATGCCGTTTGATTTCTAAATCATAGGGGAATTTGGGTAGATGGGTGGTGATAATGTGTATATGTGTATATGCGTTTGTGTAGGTGTGTGTGTGTGTTTGTGTGTTTGTGTGTGTTTACACAACCACTCCACCATAAGCAGAATGCGACACAAGGTACATTGGAAGCTGATTACAGCTGGTATGAATTCATAGTTTTCCTTCCACTAGAATGGTTGCCGTACCAATGCTAAATAATTCATTATTTAGATTAATTGGGTTTTAGAAGAACTCCGCTATATCAGCACTGAGCAGCGTCTCTTCTTTGCATTTTATGTACTTTATTCTAATGT
Source organism: Doryteuthis pealeii (assembly GCA_023376005.1). Classification (NCBI taxonomy): domain Eukaryota; kingdom Metazoa; phylum Mollusca; class Cephalopoda; order Myopsida; family Loliginidae; genus Doryteuthis; species Doryteuthis pealeii. The sequence goes on along the minus strand of CM042170.1, from coordinate 72,812,842 downwards.
GACACGGCCTGTTCTTTTGCTTGGCGTCAACTAATTTTCAACGAAAAAGTTGTAGCAAGATGTGTGTAGTATATATTTTATATAGGTTTACACAACTTACTAAACTTTTAAACAAAACTCAACACAATGAAAGAAATCAACGGAGTCGTATTAAAATAACAATCTGTATTAAAATAGAATTACAGACAGGTATAATAGCATACCGGGCATAGTCCTTTGTTTTATATTGTGGTATTAATAGTTCATATTTTATCTTGTTTTTCTTTGCTGATACTGGAGCTGATTTGTTGCGTGACCAATCGTCCTGTCATTCTCTGAACTACTGAAAAATTCCCGCTTTTCCTTTTTGGCGCTTGATTTTGAATTCAGCGTTTGTTGATTTTCGTTACTGCATTTTTTGGGATTCTTACTCCCCCTTTTTAATATAATCGGCAACTGCCATTTTATCAACCATCACAAGGTAAAGTTTAAAAATTGTTTTCATAGTTGACTCCACTTATTTAGTTTACAGATACAGCTAAAAGTGACTGCAGGCCACTAAGGTGATATGGGTTATTTCCTATAAGTCTAACATAAACAAAGGGGAACCACTGTTGACTAATTTATTAATTTATTTCCCCATTAAACTAATCTTAAATCCTAACCCTAACCTAAACCCTTAACCCTAACTCTAACCCTAAACCCAAACCCTAACTCTAATCCCGTCTTCTTTTTTCCTAGTAGATCAATAGATAAATGAATAATTTATCAGTCAAGAGTGGTTCCTCTTTGCTATCTTATAAGAAATAACCGTGATATGTTTATCAAAGCTGTCAAGAAATCAAGGGGCAGACTTGTGATGATTACAAAATAGCAACATTTTTTTTCTATCAAAAGACGCTCTGAATTGGTAAAGAGTCAATCAGAACGAAGGGACAGAGGAAAAAAAGTTAATGTTAATCGTGTGTTATCTCATTCTTGGAGTAACCTGCAGCCACGGCAGCTCATTTCCACTGATATCTCGATCCGTCAAAGACGCTTCGACCATATTGCATCAACCAAGGTCTGTGGATCAAAGGAACATGACGTGGACTCAGAAGGCATCGACAGAGCAACTGGCCGGAGACACATGTGGTAGTCACGGAACTGTCATCTTATCAAGTACCATGACTGGCATAGGGCCACACTAAGCCTCTTCGGAAGGGCCGCCCTTTTGGCTGGGGTGTAGAATACAACAACAGTATTTCGACAGAGAAGTAAGACCCCCCCCCAATCGGGTCACCTGTTGAACGTGGGTGGCGATCCGTGATACTTAAGGAAGGAATCCTGGTGGCTGAGTAGTTCATGACATGCATCACTTTACTTAGGATCTTACTTGGGCTAGACGGGCGGTGAAAGAGATCCCCTCTGATAAATCAACTGGTCACGTCAAACCCTAACAAGATAATTGTCCGAACGTATTCTCCAATTGCACTGTGACAATACTCCAACCCTGTGCTAGAAAGCGGTGGCTGGGTATGGCATTAAACAGCATCTTGCGGTAAGGTTCTTATTCTGGATCTCTGGAACTGTGAAGTAACTCATAATCGCCATTTCTCCTTGGACCGGAGTGGTAGTACCTGTTAGAATAATGGATATAGTTGTAGATATACAGTTGTACTGGCTTAAATCAACGATAGGTACACATATAAATATCAGCTGACGTATACAGATAAGCATAGATAGAAATCGATATATACCGAACAACAAATATTCATGAACACAGTAAAATAGATAGATAGATATATAAATAGATAGATGGATAGGTTCAGGCCCTAGCAAATGTCCAGTACCACTGTGATACTGTTTGCTTATTTTCAGATAGTACGGATATTTTTGTCTGATCTTTTTTCAATATTTATCTGCAGATAATCTCCGGTTGTGATATATTGTTTGTATCTACAAATTGTAAAATCTGATTTTTATCACGCCATATATAACACGATAAGTTGTTCATGGGAATTATTCTAAGCGGGACCTAATTAATATAGATATATCAAAAAATGGTATAATCCATGTAGATAGCTCAATGTATAATAATTGGAAAATGATATACAAAAGACTGAACGTGTGAGCATAATATCCGCACGAACAGTTTCCCTATATTCCCAGCGCTCTGGAGACCGTACATTTGGATTACACTTGTATTTATGAATAGAGGGAGATAGACAGATAGATAGATAGACAGGTAGATAGATAGATAGATAGAGAGATAGAGAGAGAGAGAGAGAGAGAAGAGAGAAAGGGAGAGAGAGAGAGAGGAGAGAGAGAGAGAGAGAGAGAGAGTCTGGCCTGGGCATAGGTCCAGTGTCACTTTCCCACCTCCAATCAACTAGAAGTCTTTTCAACAAAATTCATTTTAATCATATACCTCGGGCACACTATATACACAAAGATGGAACTGTCCAGTGACATGCCATCATTACCCTGTAATTTGGGTCAATTTTGGCCAAATTGGGGTGGGGTGGGGTGGGGGTGAAGACACCACCTTTTTATAAAAGCGGCAACCTTTTGAGATAATCGATTTCACATTTACTTAGCTTGGTTGGAGAATCTTTTTTGACCAAATTAGGAAATCGCGTTGACGTCAATCTTATGAAAACATTTTTACAAAAATGACACAATTCAAAGTCAATTTTAACCCCTCATAAAAACATTTATGTTGTAAGAGAAGATATATACCCTACAAGATAGTTGGACTCGCCCAATGGAACACATACAAAGATACGAATACGTGAGCATATTTTAACCCCTCATGATAGCATTTCTGATGTAAGGGAAAATATCTACCCTACAAGATAGTTGGACTCGTCCAATGGAACACATACAAATATATGGATACGTGAGGTTATTTTTACCCCCCTCATGAAAACATTTCTGTTTTAAGGGAAGATATTTAACCTACAAGATAGTTGGACTCGTCCAATAGAACACTTATAAAGATACGAATACGCAAGGTTAATCATAGTCGAGTTACGTAGTATTATTCGTAGTCGAGTTATTACTAATCGAGTACCTAGTCACTCTGTTGGAGAACTGCACGTTGACTCTATTATTTATATTCCTGTACAAAAAAAGTAATAAACCTTTTCCGGATTTTCAATTTTCTTGATTGATTAATTCACTCACAACAATTTTAGTGAATTATTTTTTTATAATTTAAAAATGAGTATCATTTGAACTTTCCAAAAATTACCTACAACTTTGCTGTAGCATAGTCCGGAACGTTATATGTGTCAGAACGATGTATGCCGCATGGGCAAACACAAGTTGTAGTAGTAGTCCTCGTTAGTAGAGAAACAATACACGCAGGTTGTATAGTCACAAAGAGTTGTTTATTACTTGGCTCTTTTTCAGAGAGAGGAAAGTCAGAGAGAAAGAGTGGGAGTATCGTCAAATGATCCTATCTTCATTGTATCATGCTTTGTACCGCTGTCCCACACCCACAAGAGCACGTTTGACCACCACTCTGGCCGAAAGGAAAAGAGGCAGATTTTCTTCTTGTCCGTTTCTCGTCACATCCGCTTCCGATCAACAGCCGGAACTTCCGTTTTTATTTTTAAATCTATTTCCGGTGTCATTCTTCGGTCAACTTACTAGAACCCCGCCGTGTGTTCACTCCTCAAATTTTAACCTTTGTTTGTTCTTATTTCTTGTTCCTCTCTTTCCTATATATGCTCCCCATCCTCTAGGGTTGATCACTGTGGGAAGGTTGATTTCGCTGACGGCCGCCAACTCAAGCGTAAACGCAACGCTCTCCTATATAAGGGATGGGGCTCTCTATGACTGCCTTTACATACAAAGCGATGTCTGTATTAAAACAATTAAAATCCCCTTCCCATTCTGTAAGTGATGGCAGCCTGATGGTTAAGGTGTCGGACAGACACCCAACCGATCGGATTTCAATTCCCGCTGTAGGTAGCTTACAAAATGTCTAGCCACACTAAAGAGACTTCATAAGTCGAAACACGTGTCTGTGGATGTCCATATATATATATATATATGTGTTGTGTGTGTGTGTGTGTGTGTATAATGGAATTGTTTCATTCACTTAATGTTAATTGCGTCAGATGCGGTAAATTAGGGTATACACACCCGTTTCTTCAAACAAGACTCATGGAACCGGAAGTTTAGCATTAACGCATGCGCGTTTGAAGTTGTGAGTAAAGTTTTGAATACGTCAGATTATAAGTTATCATCCGAGTGCATTGATCGTACGAGGTCAATAAGTGCGCGTATGCCGAGATTGAACGAGAAGTGGACATTAAATGCGTGAGTTGTGTGATTGTATAAATACAAATGTAACACTTACACGGGATGACAGGGTTCGTTTGACTTGGAAAGGTAATAGTGTATATCTTGAATCAACTGTCTTAGAAAGATAGAGAGACAGATAGATATATAAAGAACGGATTTTTCGGCAACTTTGACAGTGCCTAGAATAGAGAGTTTGCAAAGGGAATTACATTCAAAAGAGAAAAAAATACGATCGGAGAGTTTTTTTTTTTTATAAATACGGCCGGAGAATTAAAAAAACAAAAAAACAAAAAAAAGACATACGGCCGGAGAGTTAATAAACAAAACAAAAAACAAAACAACAAAAAAAAACAATATGGCTGGAGAGTTAAAAAAAAAAAAAAACATTAAAAATCATTTTAGGTAATTTATTTTCAAATAAAGGTGGGGATTAAATTTATTTTATAAAATACGGATTTTACGTCATTTTTGGCGGTCATATTTAAGGTATAAGAAAAGTTGTCGGGTGGCCTAAAGTCAGTATCAGTCAATCAGCGAGGGAGTCTATCCCCTTTCACTAGCGCTAGACCAAGGAGATTGTTTTTGCTTCGGAGGTGGAGCACCACACCCACTATCAGCTCCTTACTTTACCGCACAAATCCCTGTGCTACTCATACGCTGAATTGGCGCCGGCTGGTATCGAACTAGGAACCTTGTGGTTTCTAGCCGAACGCTCTACCGACTGAGCTATAAAATTTCCCGAAAAATAGTTTTAAAATAAATTACATGTACAATATTATTTCGCTTTTTTACTGGTGTTCATTATGTTACAACTTTTCGACTTAAAGACCTTAACTAGTCAATTTAATTAATTTCAATTCGTTTTTAAAATGAATAGCAGACGACATTTTGTCAGACCCTACTCTTTTTCCCTAATCCCAATTATCTAGCGAGAGCTTAATGGGTGACCCAACGGGTTACATTTTGTCTCATTAATATATAAAATTCATTTAAAATATTAGCAGCAAAATTTAAGTTTAAAATGTCATATTATTAGATTCTAAAAATATTTTTTAATAACTACTTTACTTTAGTATCAATCACCCATATTTTTTTTGTCGAAAACTGTTCGGAAATTTTTTTTAAACGGAAGAAATATTGATGTATATTTTTTCATTTATAGAAGAATAGCCAATTAAATAATTATCGAAATGAATAAACAAAAACTTCCAAAAATTATTATTTTTTTTATTTTCTGATTTACGGTACTTATTTATTATGCAAGCAGATTCTTAAAAAAAAACAAAAACTTTTATCTTTTTATTTATGCAGAAATTAGTACCAATCACATATATACCACACCGATATTTTGCGCCCCCAAAATAAGGGGGGTTAAAGTTAAGGGACCTGGAAAAAATTAGAAAGTTTCGAAATAAAACAACTGATGCATTATAAAATTCATTCATTGATAAATCAACATTGAAATTTTCAATAAAATCGGAATTTTCCCTGATCTTTGGTAATTTTTTTTTCAAAATCGTATTGAAAAAAAAACACGGATTTTTCGACGAATTGGATTGACCTAATTTAAATTGAAATGGATCAGTGAATTTCATTAAATGCGGGCTGTTGCTGCTGGTGTGAATCTTAATACAGAAATCAAGTTATTTCTCTCTTAATCACTCTCCCATTTACTATCTAGATAAACTAACACATTTACCGAGGGTGTCTTCAAGAGAGACATAGAGAGGAAAATAGTGACAGACCGACTCTTAAGACAGAGATTGATCAGTTTTTGACTAAATTGCAAATTACGACTAATTAGAACAAATTAAAATGGATTTTTTTCAAAAAAAATTTAATTTAATCCTACAATTAAGGAATATTTTAGTATAACTTTCGTGTAATTAAACTAAACAGTAAAAAAAGCCTTTAGGGGATAAAAGTTGTTTTGCTCAACCTTAGTATAATTATATATATATATATATATATATATATATATATACCATAATTTTTACTGATCAGTGCTGTCCTTCACAAACCTTCAGCCCCACCACGGGAACCTTTCATCTTGTGTTCGTCTACATTTCTCTATCTATCTATCTATCTATATCAATATATATATATTGTTTTTTGGGAGATTATGTGCTTAATTAAAGTCATACCTAATTTGTAAATTGATTAATTATAATTAAATTAATTAGGCATGCATATCGGTTTAAATGTAAGGCGTAAACAAATAAAAAAAGTCAATCTCTCTATGTACATTTTAGCCTATTAAGCCTCATCAGCAGAGTTATAGACAGGACAGTGCTTTGTGCGTGATTCGAACCCTACCTGTCAGGAGACAGGCGGAGACTCTAACCACTACGCTAGCTCGCTTATCCAGAACTGCTCGTTTATTTTAAACTGATATATGTAAGTCACCCCTCATATATATATATATATATATATATATATATATATATATATATATATATAATTAACTTAACCCCGAAACACTCCAGATTTAATCTATTTTCATTGTGACCAATCACAATTCTTCTTTTTTTTGGGGCGCCGTTTATTCTTAAATGACCAAAAAAAACAAACACCACCAATCTGTGAATTAAAATAAAAGACACCATTTTTTAATGTCAACAACCTTTAGACAACAATGGTATTTTTTTAATTTAATTCTTTTTTTTTTCCTATTTTATTTTTAACAGCCATTATATCCTCTCGTTGAACTTGGCACTCTTCGTGTCAATTTCTATTTTGAACTACTAAGAACCGGAACACCTGACGCTATATTATCCTCTGTAATCAGTGGCCTGTGTTTAAATATAAATAGGAAATTGTCATTATGCGATGACGATTGTTTATTTCTATTTGGTTTGACCATCCCCAAAAATCGATTGAATTTAGAATCAAAGAGAAAATCGATTTGCCGCAAGTAGAATCAGTTCAGTCACACATGCCGTACGAGATTGAAAAAGTTTTTCATTTCATTTAGCACAGACACACAAACTGGGGCACCACGTGGTTTATTGTCTGATTTCACAAGTCATAACCGCGGTTCCCGGGGGGCGTGCTGTCACTTACAAATTTGTTGAACCCCAACTCTCATTTTATAGAAAGGTAATTGTCTCCTAAACCAAAGATACCAGCGTACTGCTATTACATGTGGGATATTATAAAACCAAAAACGGATATCATTAGGTAGTATTTACAACCAAAAACTAAATAAAGCATTAAAATTCTGTAACTAAGAAGAAAATTTAAACTTTTTAAGGAAAACTAAAATTATGCACACACACACACACACACACACACACACACACACACATATATATATATATGTGTGTGTGTGTGTGTGGAGAAAAGTAGACAAACATGGGATGTTATGGAAAATGGATGTTTATTGTAGGTGGTGATGTCGACGTTAAAACGTTTCGGTCTGTTAGACCTTCTTCAGGACTTGGATATAGTTGGATATGAAGAAGGTCTAACAGACCGAAACGTTGCATCGTCGACATCACCACCTACAATAAACATCCATTTCCCATACATCCCGTGTTTGTCTACCTTTCTCCACCTACTGTCGGATTAACCTCCTCACATTTCTCCAGATATATATATATATATATATTATCATTATTATCATTATTATAAATCTTTCTCACCAGCGTTATCTGATGGTTTTTCACTGGAGTCTGGGTGACAACAAGTCTCCTTAGGTCTCCAGGACTCTTCTGAGTATTGTAGCTGAATTTTTATTATCATTTTCACTCCTTTTGAGTGTTTCCCACATCATTTAAAAAGGGAATGCTAGGATAAGTGTAAAAGTTTCTAAAAGAATTACTTTAGAATGGTTGGTTGGTTGATAGGTTGATTGGATTTAATGGCATGTCAACCATGGTTGGGTTATTTTAGGCTAAAGACGTTGTGCAACACAATCAGTTAAGGAGCGATAAGCATCTTTAATACTTAGAT
>CM042170.1:72794613-72799613 GCA_023376005.1 Doryteuthis pealeii | reverse complement strand
ATTTTAAAACCAGTGCCGGTCGGCGGTAGTAATTGGGCGTCCCCAATTGTAGTTTTACGAAAAAAAGATGGGGATTTAAGAATATGTGGTGATTATAAGATTGGTGTGAATCATAAAATCTGTTCAGATTCGTATCCTATTCCTGAGCTTGAAACTGTGTCGCATACATTAACAGGTACTAAATATTTTACGAAAATTGATTTAAAGGCAGCATATATTCAAATACAGATTGACGATAAATTTCAAGAAATAACCACTATTAACACCCCCCTCGGTTTAATGAGATGGACCCGAATGCCATACGGAATAAAAACTGCTTCTGCCATATTTCAACGAATTATCGAAAATGTTTTAAAGGGGGTAGTTTCCACAAGAAACTTTCAAGGATATTTAAAGGATATTAAAAAAGGATATTTAAATATCAAATATTAAAATATTTTATAATATTTTAAATAACTTATAATATTTTTAAATATTATATATTATTATATAATTATAATTATAATAACATAAAGGGCCGGGTTAGCTCAGTCGGTAGAGCATTCGGCTAGAAGCCACAAGGTTCATAGTTCGATACCGACCCTCGTCAACTCAGCGTATGAGTAGCACAGGGATCTGTGCGGTAAAGTAAGTAGCTGATGGTAGGTGTGGCGCTCCGCCTCAGACGTACAAACAATCTCCTTCGTCTAGTGCTAGTGAAAAGGGGATAGCCTCCCTCGCTGTATGTCTCATCCCGACATTAGGCCGCCCTGACAACTTTACTTTTTTATATAATAATATAATATAAGTAAAAAAAAGTAAAGTCGTCGGGGCGGCCTAAAGTCGGTATCAGCCAGTCAGCGAGGGAGTCTATCCCCTTTTCAATAGCGCTAGACCAAAGAGATTGTTTTAGCATCTGCGGTGGAGCGCCACACCTACCATCAGCTTTTTTACTTTACCGCACAGATCCCTGTGCTACTCATACGCTGAGTTGGCGAGGGCCGGTATCGAACTAGGAACCTTGTGGTTTCTAGCCGAACGCTCTACCGACTGAGCTAACCCGGCTCTAATATTTTAAATATTTTTAAGTATTCAATATTTTAAATATTCAAAAAGGTTATTTAACAAAGGATATTTAAAAAAGGATATTTAAATTCAAGGATATAAAAAAACAAAACAAAGGACATCATAAATACAAAAAAATTAAAAAAACTTTTTCATTATGATATGAGTAAATCGCCCCTTTCAAAAAATGATAAAACATAACCAAATTCTACCATAGAATTCCTTACCCTAAATTCCGAATCCCATATGGAAGATAAATTCGGTTATTTCCTATAAGTCCAACTTAAACAAAGGGGAACCACTCTTGACTGATAATTTTTTTTATTTATTTATTTATTGATGTACTAGGAAAAAAGAAGACGGTGTTAGTGTTAGGGTTTAGGGTTAGGGTTAGGGTTTAGGGTTAGTTTAATGTGAAAATAAATAAATAATTTATTAGTCAAGAGTGGTTCCGCTTTGTTTATGTTGGACTTATAGGAAATAGCCACACATTCTGTTTAACACTTTTGGGGCATTAATGGACCCACAGAGGTTGATATGCCGCGAAACAAGACTCAAACTCAAAGTCTGTTTTATTCTGACCACTTTTGTATCTTCTTATAAAATAAAGCCCCGATTACAAGCAATTTTAAGAAATCGACATAATATCAAGGTAATCTTTTGAACACATCTATCTATACATATTTAAAGAGCAGTTGTGTGAATCTGTATGTCCGGAGGAAACTCGAAAATAAAACAATTAACGACAAAGTAAATATATACACATTAAATATCACCAGGATACATATAAAGAGCAGTTGTGTGTATATATGTCCGGAGGAAACTTCGAAAATAAAACAATTAACGACAAAGTAAATATATATACACATTAAATATCACCAGGGCTTGGTTTTCTATACATATATAAAGAGCAGTTGTGTGTATATGTATGTCCGGAGGAAACTTCGAAAATAAAACAATTAACGACAAAGTAATATATATACACATTAAATATCACCAGGGCTTGGTTTTTATACATATATCAAGGGCAGTTGTGTATTTGTGTATATGTGTATATCAGGAGGAAACTTCGAAAATAAACAATTAACGACGGGCTTGGTTTTCTATACATATTTAAAGGGCAGTTGTGTGTATATTTATGTACGGAGGAAACTTCGAAAATAAAACAATTAACAACAAAGTAAATATATATACGCATTAAATATCATCAGGGCTTGGTTTTTTTATACATATATCAATGGCAGTTGTGTATATGTGTATATCAGGAGGAAACTTCAAAAATAAAACAATTAACGACAAAGTAAACATATATACACATTAAATATCACCAGGGCTTGGTTTTCTATACATATATAAAGGGCAGTTGTGTGTATATGTATGTCCGGAGGAAACTTCGAAAATAAAACAATTAACGACAAAGTAAATATATATACACATTAAATATCACCACGTCTTGGTTTTTGAGCAAAAATAATGAAGATTTTATTTATATTTGGGAAGATATTTAAAAATTCAAATTTGTCTAGTAAGAGAAGGTAATTGAAATATGATGTTGATTGATTGAATTAATCGCCTCATTTATATTGTATTTTTTTTAATTGTAAATTACTGAATTAAAATTTCTTACTATATTGTTATATATTTACGTGGGATTTTATGGGGCAACCAGTAATAAGTAATAATGGATATGCGTAACTAACTTTTTTAAAACCCCACCTCTACTCAGGCGACGCCGGGTAGCCACTGCTAGTCTTATATAAAAGCCTAATTTTTTTTCGAATTAATTGTTGACTTGTCTGGTCGTCATGTGAAAAGTGAAGATTATTATATATATATATATATATATATATATATATATACATATTCTTCAATTGATACAGATAATGAAAATTGAATAAATCTGAGGTGATTACTTTTTTTACCTTCAGAATTGATTTTGTTTAAATCAATTTTCTTTTCTGTCGGACATTTTTATCTCTCCCAGAAGGGACAATTCTTTTGTAATTGAAACAAAATACCTAATAGCTGAGATCGCTTAGTGCAAACGAATACCAGGGGAGTCCTCGTGGCGTTGTGGCTAAAGTTTTCGATTATGACATCGTAATATGCGTGTTCAAACTTATGCTATTACGTCTACTTTCGGACAAATAACTTAGAGAAAGTTATAAATCCCCTCATCCCTCCAGCTATGGTTTACGTAAAACCACTGCTATTCTTCTACAAGGATGTCTTTGGCATTATATAACAACCAATTTTCATTAAACAATTTACCATTAAACAAGGAAATCAGACCCAACCAAATGCCACCCTGTCGGTTGAGGGCGTAGAGGACACCGACTACACTTTTGTAAGTAAAAAAAGTCGTCGGGGTGTTTATTTACCACGTACCCCATGTGTACGGGTTAGGCACAAAGCCCTATTAATATGGGACCACTCACAAGCCCTGATTCATGGGTGGCGGCTGCAAAAAATACGGGCGCCTCGGGCACTGAGCAATAAACCCTACCCTGCCCTTTTAAATCGAGGGGCAGGTATTGCCTGGAGGGATAGCCCCCTGGTATCAACGCTATTAGCTTATACGGTCCAAGGCCGAAGCCACTGGTGGCCTTAAGTCGGTATCAGCCAATCAGCAAGGGAGTCTATCCCTTTTTCATTAGCGCTAGACCAAGGAGGTTGTTTTGGCGTCTGAGATGGAGTGACACACCTACCATCAGCTCCTCACTGTACCGTAAAGATCCCTGTGCCACTCATACGCTGAGTTGGCGAGGGCCTGTATCGAACCCGGAACCTTTTGGTTCCGAGGCGAACACTCTACCGACTGAGCTAAGTTAGTTCAAACTCACACTATTATGTCTACTTTCGAACTCATACCCAGGGGAAAGGTATGAATCTCCTCATCATACCCTTGCGGAAATATATGAAACTCCACATCCGCCTTCATCATCATCATGTCGCGCAATTAGCACGGATATCTATGACAATCTCTCGACAACCCTCCCTATCATTCGTTGTGCCAGAGACAGAGAGGTCCTCTGCACAGCATCCAGTACCCTCGCATTGTTGGTCAATGTTGGTCCTTGGTGGCCGGCCCACACTAGCATGGTCATGTGTTGGCTTCCACAGGAGAACGTCGCTTATGAGCTCGTCCTTCCTTTTCCAGCAGTGTTCATGGGTTAAATAATACCACTGATGTTCTTCTATAAGAATGGCTTTGGTATCAAATAATCCACGAATGTTGAGATGCTATTAAACAAAGAAAACAAACCATTTGGTTTAATTTTACGGCATCTCAACACTTTTCGGGTTATTTTATGACGAAGACGTTTTGTTTTATTCATTCTAGATGATGCGTATTTAATTTTTTTACTCAATTTGTTAAACACGTTTTTTCTATTGATTGGACCCTAACACGTACAGCCAGTTAGGGTCAGAGTGGACCTGGAAGTAATGGTGGTGAAGGCGTACAAAATTGAAACTTCACTATTAAATGCAGTTTAACGTCATATCTCAGCCACTGCCTTCTAGCACATATATGATAAAAAAGAGTTAGGGGTTGGCTATAAGGGAATACGCTTGGGAAAGGTATGACACCCCTCATTCTCAGCTAAGGGCTTTTAGTACAACTATTCATCTACAAGGATGTTTTTTACATTAAATAAACATGAATGTTGATATGTCATTATGCATAGAAACCATATCAAACTTAGCCGAACAAACAAATGTCTAATAAAGACGATGGTGTAGTATCCACCTTTTTTATCGGTAACTGTGTGAGTGGCTGAACATTCCAATTTTTGAATGGCAATCTCTGATGCAGTGATTGCAAACAAACGGTTATGGTTGCTGGAGATGCTGTTGTCTCTCCTTCCTTTTGGCTCTCTTTTCTGCGACGGCTTCTTTCCTCACTTTTTCACTCTTTTTCGTTCCTTGTTTAACGAGTGGTCGCCAGGTCGTAC
>CM042170.1:72754613-72789613 GCA_023376005.1 Doryteuthis pealeii | reverse complement strand
GTGATGATGCGATAATGATAGTCGTGATTATGAGGATAATAAAGATACGAGATGTCATGATGATGACGATGATTATACGACAACTACTACTACTACTACTACCACTACTACTACTACTACTACTACTACTACTACTATTAATAATAATAATAATAATAATAATAATAATAATTGACGATGATCTTACGAGTGGTTATGATAATGATAATACAAATGATTATGATGAAGATAATAATACGATTGGTCGTAATGATAATAATGATAATACAACAGCGACAAAAACAACAAATGATACTACTACAACTACAAGTAATACTACTACAAATAATAATAATAATAATAATAATAATAATAATAATAATAACAACAACAACAACAACAACAATAATAATAATAATAATAATAATCTGGAGTGAAATTGAAAAAAAAAGTTAAGGAATATGAAAGTCAAAGTGATACCAATTGTAGTTGGTGCACTTGGAACGGCCCCAAAAGGATTAGAAAAGGGTTTGGAAAGTTTGGAAATCAGAGGAAGAATTGAAACCATTCAGAACACTGCACTGCTGCAATCTGCCAGAATACCCAGAAGAGTCCTGGAGACCTGAGGAGACTTGTTGTCACTCAGACTACAGTGAAAGACCATCAGCTAACACTGATGTGAAAAACTCAAGAGGAGTGAAAGTAATAATAATAATAATAATACTAATACTACTACTACTACTACTACTACTACTACTAATAATAATAATAATCTTACGAGTGGTCATGATAATGATGATGACGATGATGATATGAGTGGTCATGATGAAAATCATCATCTTCATACAAGGGGACGTGAGGCTAAGATGATGATATGATACGTGCCGTGATGATGATGATGATGATACGACCACTCATAATGATAATAATGATATTACGAATGGTTTTGATGCTACTGCAGATGATGATGATAATAATGATGCGTTGAAGTACTGATGGCAATTATGGTGATTATGATTACAAGAATGTTTCCATATTAATTACATCATTAGGCAAAACATCACTTAAAAGAACAGAATTTAAAAAGATGAACTACCAGTCTGTTCGATAACAGAGACCGACCTCAGGATGTGCCGAAAAAAACGTCTAGAAAAATGCTGAGAAATCTGACGAGGCCTCGATTACATCCTGACGATGGCACTTATGAACGCAGCTCTAATATTGTCGTCTGGGGGTTAGAATGCACCGACTGCACCTCTGCAGAGGGGTAAGACTCTCCCAATGGGGCCACCTGTTGGCCGTGGGTGGTGACCCATGAATTTTAAGGATAGGAACCAGGTGATTGAGCAGTCCATGACTTGCAATACTCCACTTTGGCCCTTTCTTAGGCTTGACGGTCGGTCGTAGAGGCCCCCTCCGATTAATCCGCTGATCACGTCTAGCCCTAGCACCTATATGATTGCCTCAACCCTATTGCTCTTATGGCAAGCCCCAACTCTTTTTATCATATGGGTGCTAGAAGGCGGTGGCTGAGGGTCTACATGTCCTGGGAATAACGTTAAACTGTATCTGAGGTTCCAGTTCTGGAGGTTTGGGTAATTTGGAGCACCCCTCCATCCTCATTGCTTCCTGTTCCCCTCTGACCTGGAGTGGTAGTACCTGTTAGTGTCCCATCTATGGGTTACATAAAAAATGCGTTTATAAAAAAACATTCAGTATCCATTAAGAATGACTTTATTTCAAAACTTTATCTGCATTAAATGACCCACCGAGGTTGATATGCCGTAAAATAAACCAAACCACACCAGTGTCGCCTGACTAGCAAAAATATGCAATTAGTTCGGTGCGGATACTGGATGCTGTGCAGAGGACCTCCCAGAGACGATGACTGAGAGACAGAGAGTATGTTCGTATGTTCGTGTGTGCGTGTGTGTGTGTGTGTGTGAGAGAGAGAGAGAGAGAGAGAGAGAGAGGAGAGAGAGAGAGAGAGAGAGAGAGAGAAAAGAGAGAGAGGGTCATGGGTATCCGTGCTGCCAGCACGACATGATGATGATGATGATGATGATAATCACGTCAATAATTTCTGTTTTAACTTTTCAAGAAATTGTGTTCATATTTACATTTTGTGTATAGTTACTTCTTAAGAATATTTTACACGGTCCAATTGAATACATGATGGGACCTTTCATTTCCCAAAAGACAATCAGCATGACCTTCTTTACTGACTGTTCTTTGAGCCACTTCTTTACTACATATTTCACTTACTCGTCACTCGAATAATGTATGCCTCTCAAGCCCTCTTTCATTATTCGAGTGACGAGAAAGTGAAATCTGTGGGGAAGAAGTGGCTCAAAGAACAGTCAACAGGATTTTTGAAGCAGGAATACATACTCTCATTCGAAGATGGAACATTGTTATTGAAATAAATGGTAACTATGTGGAGAGGTGGAGATGTGATCCACAGAGGACCAACTTCATTTTGATGCACGATACATGTTCCGGTGTTGGAAATTCTATCTATCCTAAACAAAATGGCATTACTTTTTGACTCACCTATGTGGAGAAGTAGGGATGTGACCTACAGAGGACCAGTTTCATTTTGATGTACGATACATGTTCCTGTTTTGGTAATTATACCTGTCCTAAACAAAATGACATTACTTTTTGATTCACTATGTGAAGAAGTAGGGATGTGATCTACAGAAAGCCAGCTTCATTTTGATGTATGATACATGTTCTTGTGTTGGTAATTATACCTGTCCTAAACAAAATGGCATTACTTTTTGACACACCTATGTGAAGAAGTAGGGATGTGATCCATAGAGGACCAGCTTCATTTTGATGTATGATACATGTTCCTGTCTTGGTAATTATACCTGTCCTAAACAAAAGGGCATTACTTTTTGACTCACCTATGTGAAGAAGTAGGGATGTGATCCACAGAGGACCAGCTTCGTTTTGATGTATGATACATGTTCCTGTGTTGGTAATTATACCTGTCCTAAACAAAATGGCATTACTTTTTGACTCACCCTCGTAGTTTAAAATAGGGAGTTACTTTTCAATCCCCCTGTATATGTAAACATTTCCTAATGTGGGTAAGGCATCAGATCTGATGTTATTTTGTGCCAAAAATTATCTGGTTGGCGATAAGTCGAAGAATTCTAAAACAACCTCAGTGAATTTATATTATTTCGATAATCAATTGTGACATTTATCGATTTTTGAGCTGAAAGTTTTAGTGGACCTTGGGGCAAAAAATATTGGCCGATGGAGACGGGGTGAGTGAGCGAGCGAGAGAGAGAGAGAGAGAGAGAGAGAGGGAGAGAGAGAGAGAGAGGCGGGGTGGAGAGATGAGGAAGTATACAGAGTAAAGGATCAGGCCTGATCCTGGTTTGGGTTTGGTTTATTTGTTTAATGGCACCTCAAGCTTCGTGGGTTATTTAATGCCAAAGTCATCCTTGTAGATAAACCAGTTAGAATTCTGCATGCCGTAAAAACGACTAACGACCCAGGGTCACAAAACTACTTCCATGCAACACACACACACACACACACACACACACACCACACACACAAACTCACACACACACAAACTCACACACACACACAGAGTTCGGTGTTCTATTCCAGTAGTAGGTAGTTCACAAAATGTTTAGCCATAAATGTATAAAGGGCAGTTGTGTGTATGTATGTCCAAATGTAATCTATACATAAATAAAAGGCAGTTGTGTGTATGTATGTCCAAATGTAATCTATACATATATAAAGGGCAGTTGTGTGTATGTATGTCCAAATGTAATCTATACATATATAAAGGGTAGATGTATCTGTATGACCGGAGGAAATTTCGAAAATAAAACAATTAATGACAAAGTAAATATATATACACATAAAATATCCCCAGGGCTTGTTTTTTGAGTAAAAATAATAGAGATTTGATTTATATTCGTGAAGATAATTAAAAAAATAAATTTAAATGATATCAACATGGATTTTTTTTCATTCAATATTTTAGATAGTAGACATTAACATTTATTTTCAGAGTAGCTGGATCAATGCAAGGTCTATCTTTTTACATAGGGATTTAAATGGGGCATCCAACGAAGATTCAACTCACGATTCAGTAATAACGGATCTGCTGGACTAACTTAAAAATCCCCCTCTACCCAGGCGACGCTGGTAGCCGCTGCTAGTACATATATAAAGGGCAGTTGTGTGTATGTGTATGTCCAGAGGAAACTTCGAAAATAAAACAATTAACGACAAAGTAAATATATATACACATTAAATATCACCAGGGCTTGGTTTTTGAGAAAAAATAATGAAGATTTGATTTACATTTGGGAAGATATTTAAAAATTCAAATTTGAAAAGTAACAGAAGGGAAAATCATTTGCATGTTATTTTGTTTATCTTTTCTTTTGTATGTTTTTTCTTTTTCACTTTGAAATATAATATTGATTGATTGAATTAATTGCATCATTTTTACCTTATTTCTTTTTTAAATTGTAAATCATTGAATGGAAATTTCTTACTATATTGTTATATATTTCCGTGGGGATTTTTTATGGTGCAACCAGCGAGGATCTCACTCGTGGTAAGTAATAATGGATCTGCGAGACTAACTTAAAAAAATACCCTCCTCTACCCAGGCGACGCTGGGTAGCTACTTCTAGTATAATATGAAGTGAATTTTAGCAATATATAGATAATTACAGGTTTTTCTTCTTTTGTTTGTTCTAAAATCAAAAAATATCTCTAATAGCAAAAGGTATCTGTCATATATTGTTGTATAGCGGGTCTTATCAACGTACCTCCAAATTCACGACACTAAAAAGGTATTTGTTACGTGGCGGTCGTCTTGTCGATAAAAAGGTTGAACACATGAGATATATCGTCACAAGGGCTTAGCATTTATTCTCGGGCTCATGTCGCGGGCTCTGTTTCAGAGAGAGAGAGAGAGAGAGAGAGAGAGAGGAGAGAGAGAGAGAGAGAGAGAGAGAGAGAGAGAGGGCACTGTTTAATTACTGTAATCCCACACTAGGGACCAGAGGCCCGTCCGAACTCTACGCCGCCGGAATTTTTAAAGAGACCGATCTTGTTGTTAATCGTTCCTCGTCACCACGTGACTTCCGGTTCCGGTCAACCCGTTGTGTGCCCACTACTCCTTTTTTTTAAACCTTTACTTTCTCTTATTTCTTCTTCCTCTCTTTCTATAGCAGTCCGCCCAAAACTCCGGACCTTCAGAATCATAAAACAATGATTATTGATGTGGTCTGAATTGGAACGATAAGTAATTGAGCCTGATAAAAGGGGGAAGGGCTGAGAGGGTTCATGCCTTTCTCAACAGTATTAGTCCGAAAGTAATAGCACTAGTGGAGTACGCACTCACATACTACAATATTGCAGTCCAGTATGACTGCAACTACGCCACGGTGACGCCTCTCCCTGGTCTGATGTGATTATGTGCCAAATTGTTGCTGGTTTGGCGATGTCGAAGAATTTTAAAAACAACTTCACTGAATTTACATTTTTTTTGGGGGGGGGGAGGGTTAATCGATTCTGACGTTTATCGATTTTTGAGCTGCAATGTTTGGTGGATCTGGGGGTTGGGGGCAAATAAATGATCGCTGGGGGTGGGGGCAAACATTGAGGTTCTTCGCCCCCAGGGAAAAATGGGAAACGCAGGAGAATCATTACTTTTTCTTAGTTTTATATTTTACTTAGTTTTTCTTAAATTTATAAAAAATATCAGAAACATGGTCACCTGGTTAGGTGGAGATTCAGTGCCTATCTGTCTGTAACCGAAACTATGTAAATGCTTACGTCACAATACCCTAGGGAATTGCGTTAAGTTTATCGATGAGTATTTAATTTAGAGTCAAAATCATTAACACTTAGACTGAATTTTATTTATTATCAACGTCTCCATGAATATCTGTGTTGGATTTGCCTCAAAATAGCCCATGTTATTAGAGCGTTGTAAACCCTGCAATGTGTCTTATATATCCCTAAGAAATAAATGTTTACATAATATATGGTGAGGTTAGTTTACATCCTGGTTTTAACACAACCGGATTGAATAAATAATTACTTGGTGTTATTGATCTTTAATATCATTGTTTTATTCTCCAAAGTATTAAAATCAATCCTATCAATGATTTTATATTGAAAATGATGGAAATATGATTAGAATAAGTTTGTTGCGTCATTTGTGAGGGTCCTGTACTCGGCGTTTAGAGGGAAGAAGAAAATCCGAGTGTCGTATCCCACACGTTCAACACAAAATTATACACAATACAGAGATGTGGTCTCCGTAGAAAACAGAAGAAAAAAAAAAAACAAGTTAGATTTAACAATAACCTTTATACAAATCAAACAATTCTTTACAATAGAAAGTCATCAATTTTTTGGATTGTTTTGAGTGGTGTTCGAAATTCGGATGTCGAAATGTTTTCGTAAAGTCATAAAAGTTTTATAGTTAATTTAGGCAAGTGTGTGTGTGTTGTATTGCCGACTACTGAACTTCAATAAAACCACAGACACGTATATATAAAAATATGACCCGTCTTTATTTTCTTCGGTGTGTGGGTGGTGAGGGGCGACGAGTGTTCACAATGAAAATGCCTGAGGGGGTTGATGGCGACGGGAAGAGACGAGGTTACGCTCACTGCTGCTCGTTGGGAACTAACCAACACCCTTCATCCGCTAGCCTTTATATACAATAAATATACCCACGCATTTTTATCTTTTGATCTGATATTGGAATTTTTTTAATATATTTCTCTCCGCCTTTTCACTGGAAGAGGAGTCTTCCATTTTCCTTTTTTCTTTTATCTATTTCTTCATCTTCTCCCTGCTTCTTGACCGGAAGACCTCTCTTCCGTTTTCCCTTCTTTTAAATATATATTTTTTATCTTTCTCTTTTGTCTCTTGACCGGAAGAGGAACCTTCCGTTGCACGATATGCAACATGTGTGTTTCCGGGTTTGTATGTTGTAATTATGAAGTGGACAAGACTTACATTCATAAAAGTGGTTTGCTGAGATTGCTGTGATTTCAAACAAAAACAAAGAAAGGGAATAATGTTTTGTTTACGTCGAGTCAAGTTGGAAAGAGAGAAAGAACGTGAGACGAATGGATTGTTGCTACTTTTGGGCGAAGCCTTTGTTTAAAAATGTATCTACTCTCTGTGGATGATTTTGGCGATCTTCCGATGATGTCTGTCGCATTTCTTCCCAAACTCTTAATTATTCATCAAATATCAGCTGATTTTTGAGCATTCGATTGAAAATCAGCAGTTTTCTATTGATGTAGATATTGTCATCGAAATTTTCAAATATCATTTCTCGTTTGTATACAATCCTTTGTCCTTAATAATCTTCATACAATGACTGCTATTTACACAGTAGCATTGCAACCAACAAGGCCTTCATCAGATGATGACTCTGGATTCAGGCATGGTTTCGGGACCGAAGCATCATTACCACTAACCCAGAGCGCCCCAGACGTTTTCTATTGACGTAAATATTGCCATCGAAATTTTCAAACATCATTTCTCGTTTGTATAAAATCCTTTGTCCTTAATAATCTTCATACAATGACTGCTATTTACACAGTAGCATTGCAACCAACAAAGCCTTCATCAGATGATGAATCTGGATTCAGGCATGGTTTCGGGACCGAAGCAACATTACCACTAACCCAGCACCCCCAGCAGTATCTCAGGATACCACCAAACTTAGATTATCTACATCATAAACAATTGTCTATTGTCGCTAAAAAAAACTATTTCCAAAAACTATTTTCTTTTCATTCTCTTCAATTACAATTTAAAATCTAAATCCTAATTTACGGCTATTAAAATAAGTGTTTTAAGATCCCTAATTATTTTTTCTGGTCGTAAAAATATAGGATTTAATCCTATAAATGGTGATTATGCCGAAGACATTTTGTTTTATTCATTCTTGGCAGGTACTCAATATTTTAAAACATTTAAATTTTTAGACATATACTTTTAAAAACTCATTTTGTTATATTTAATCCATAGTTGGGACCTTAACAGGTACCACCACTCCGCCCATATATGGTACACTTACAGGTTCTAATAGCCCGGGCCAGAGTGGACCTGAGAGTCATGGGGATGATGGGGTATTCCACACTTCCTAGCGTTCCAAAATTGGAACTTCACCATTCGATGCAGTTTAGCGTCATAATATATATATATATATATATATATATATATATATATATATATGATGTATCGAAGGGTGTTGCTAACGAGTAAAAAAAGAGTACCCAATGCATAAAGCTGTAAAGTAAACGTTCTAAAAAGAGGGCTCTCCATTCGTAATCACTTCGTGAAAGTTCGTAGTTTTCCGTCGTCTATGGCTCAGATCAGAGACGCCCATAAAACAAAACAGACCATCAATAAAATAGAATAGATATTAACTTAAAAGAAAGGAAAATAAAATAAAACAGAAACAAAAAACTACATGAATTAATATTTAGCAATAAACAAAAAAAAAAACAAAAAGACAAAAAACAACTCTCCATTCAAAGAGAGATTAAAAATGGTGGAAAACACGTGTCGTCTGCGTCATTGATTTTGGTTTTAAGAGTAAATTTAAGTCGGATTAGGGTGCGATGAAAACAGCGAACGTTTGAAAGAAGAATCAATTTTATTCCTTAAAATGAGCTTCACGATTATCAGATTGTTTGTGCGTGTATTTCGGCAGCAGATTCTCTTGTAGGCATGTTTTATCAAAAAATACTAGCAAATATATGCACCCTCCGAACACAATTATTTAAGTTTTAATGGAATAAAACAGTGTATTAAATTAGAAAAACTAAGTAAAATCATCGGGGTGGCCTAAAGTCGGTATCAGCCAATCAGCGAGGTAGTTTATCCCCTTTTCAATAGCGCTAGACCAAGGAGATTGTTTTTGCGCCGGATGTGGGGCGCCACACCTACCATCAGCGCCTTACTTTACCGCACAGATCCCTGTGCTACTCATACGCTGAGTTGGCGAGGGCCGGTATTGAACTAGGAACCTTGTGGTTTTTAGCCAAACGCTCTACCGACTGAGCTATAAAATAACGACTGCGCTAACCCGAAAATACCTGAAGAAGGCCGGAGGGCATATCGGTCGAAACGTTGTACAGATAACAATGAATATGAAGACAATAGTCCGAATAACGCAGATTATATATATATATATATATATATATATATATATTATATATATATGGTGTGCTATGTTCCTATGCGAGTGATCATTTATATCTAAGCTTGGGTAGCGTGAAGTCAACGGCGATTGTTTACTGATAGATACTCACCTTTGAAAATCACATTGGCGAGAAACTTTCAGTAACCCAGCACCCTTGAATGCATGTCCACGCTACTCTAACTGATATTATATATTATATATATATATATATATATATATATATAATATATATATATATTTCAAATAAGGATTTACTCTGATGAAGGTCGAATTTTCTTTGTGTGCGGAACATTTCTACATTTTTTCTATTATCATTATTTTATTTCGTTTGGTTGTTTAAAAATAATAATAGTTCGAATAATGTACACATGGATAAACTCCTGACCGAAACACGTGTAAGTAAATTGTTTTAAATATCCATATTCATCCATTCTATACTTTCTTTCCTTTATCTATTTTTCAACAATATATATATATATAATATATATATGTTTGTGTGGGTGTGTGTGTGTTTGTGTGTGTGTGTGTGTGTGTGTGTGTGTCAGTACTGTTGTATGGCTGCACCACCTGGACCCTAACTAAGCGATTAGAGAATAAACTAGATGGGAGCTGCACAAGAAAGCTGCGGGTGATCCTGAACAAGACGTGGAAACAACACCCCACGAGAAAACAGCTGTACGGCCACCTGCCACATATCACCCAAACCATCCGAGTAAGACGGACAAAACACGCGGGACACTGCTGGAGAAGCAAGGACAAACTCATAAGCGACGTCCTCCCGTGGAAGTCAGCACATGGGCACGCCAGTGTGGGCCGACCAGCAAAGACGTACATTGACCAGCTCTGTGCGGATACAAGATGCTGCACAGAGGACCTCCCGAGAATGATGAGTGATAGGGACGGATGGAGAGAGATTGTCATGGATATCCGTGCTGACAGTGCGACAGGATGATGATGATGATGATGTATATATATATTTGTGTGTGTGTGTTTGTGTGTGTGTGTGTGTGTGTGTGTCTGTGCGTGTGTGTGTGTTCAAAACTAAATATTATGTAATATTATTTTTAATATTACTTAAACTGTTTAATCTTTTCTTGTTGTTATTCTAATTTCTAATCTAACGATTAAAGGATTAGAAGAATTAATAAACGAACATCAGAATAAGAAAAAAGAAATGAATAAACAATGGAATAACTAATATTGGAATAAAGGAATAACAGAATAATAGAATAAATAGCCAAAATTCCAGCCGGTGGTTGCTTATGACAACAGGAATGTCATATCCTACATCTTCTATAGCAAAATGCAACGACAGCTGATATATAGTTATTTACTAAGCTTAGCTTAGATGTGGCACAAGTTCAGAAGAAAGAGGCAGCCAGTGAGAAACGAACTCACTAACAATGGTCTGCGAAACAAGTAGCTAACCATTACACCACCTGAGGTGCCCTAGTTCTCTACTAAGCTTAGTCCAGAAGTAAGAAGCACCCAATGAGAATCAAACTCACTAACAGTGGTCTGCGAAATTAGGTTGCTAACCATTACACCACGTGAGGTGCCCACGAGAGCGGATATATATGGGATACCCAAACAGCTTTTAGACAGATTTAATAACCTCAAATTAACTAATCGACAAGGGTCCCAATATGGACCTGTAAAGAAGCATTTCAACAAACCAGGATACACATTAGACAACTTAAAATGCATCCTGATAGATTACAATTTTCCATCGATTCAAAACCGCAAACAAAAAAGAAGCTAAATGGATAGTTCATTTTAACTCTCACACACACAAGATTTAAACATAGATCTAGGTAATTCAAACACATACAGATTCTTTAATCAAGCTCCACTACACAGATAGCAGTTCACCACAAACATTACAGCCAAAAGAGAAAATTACTGTCGCCACTTCCATCAGAGCGTAGAACTGACAGAGACGATGGGCAGTACACACACACACACACACACAAGAAATAAACATTAGCGACATCTAGTCAATTAAACACCACGCCAAAAAGTAACAGAAAAAAGATCATAGACAATGGAATGAACAGTCAGTCTATCATGAATCTTAAAGAAAGAGTAATGTACCTAAAAATATAAATAAGATTAAGAACAGAATATTCCTTATTTTGTCTCTCTTCTTCATTCTTTTTGATGCTTGTAAAACCACCAAAAGTTTTCCCAAATATATAATCTATATATAGCACACACACACACACACACACACACACACACACAAATGTATATATGCATATATGTGTGCTCGTGTGCGTATATATATATATTAAGTTATGAGTCCAAATCCATAATATTACAATTGATTATATATATATATATATATATATATATTGTTATAATAATGACTGTCAACTCGTGTTCGAGTAAGACCATTTCCTGATTTTTTTTATCATAGTTGGGTGCCGGTAGCATTTGACACTGTATCCTTGTGTTTTCTCAGATGACTCAGCAGGCCAGCCCTGGTGAGACATACTCTTCCACATAAACTACATGTTGGAAATTCTCCACTTTGAATGTTGCTGGGCTGAAAATTATCCTTTCTAATAGCTCGCTTCAATTTTTGCTGTTTAATTCGGTTGGACTATACATAAATATAAAACATATATATATATATATATATATATATATATATATGATGAGACCAAAGGAGGTCGAAACAGCTGTCCAGTGCTCCGGATGTCGCAAATGGTGTTTGCCGAGTTGTCTGGTCTGGGTAATATGATTCAAAATTATCAATTATATATATAATTCCTCTATCAAAAATTCAATATCAAAAATTCAATATATATATATATATATATATATATATAAAACACTGAGTTAGGGAGTAAAAAAAAATAATTTCAACTACTACTACTACTACTAATAATAATAATAATAATAATACACTTAGACTGTCTTCGACAGAAAATAATCCAACAGAGTTTGCTATGCCGTTAAATCAACCTACGAACTAACAAAGCAACTAACTATTCGTTGTCTGGATAAATGTATCTTGATTTTCACTGTTACAATAAATCAATTATATTATATATATATATATATATATATATATATATATATATATATATATATATATATAAAGATTAGAAAATTATCATTTAGTAGAAAAATTCGCGGAGTCGATAAAGAGAAAAAATCAATTTCAAATACTACTACTACTACTACTACTACTACTACTACTACTACTAATAATAATAATAATAATAATAATGATAATAATAATAATAATAATTTCTTCCTTCACCCTAGGTCTTGGGTAAAGACCCGGTGAAGGATTGTATGAAACTAAAAGAAAAGATTAAAATTAAATAAATAAATAGATAAATGAATAATAATAATAATAATAATAATAATAATAATAATATTAGATAAAAAAAATAGACTATATATAAGTTTTTAAACGGATGACGTCACACAAATTCGATATCGATTTTTTTTTAGATTTATCTGCGTTCAATTTTTTCCTTCGCCGTTCAAACAGACTTTCTTTCCTATCTTTTTTTATTTTATCTATTGAAGAGTTCCCGAGTTTAAAGGCGAGTGTCTGTCTTTTATCTTTTGGTGGTGATGAAGGTGGTCTGTCGATAGGAGGAGTAGTTACAGTGTCTTCCCATCCTCAAACAGAAAAAAAAAGCTGTGTAAGCTAACATTCGAAAGTATTAAAAAAAATAATCTAACTAAAAAAAATATTAACTGTTACTACAAGAATAGCTTCGGTCTAACGAGAATGATCTCTTGTAGTTCAAATTGCCGCCGCGCAAGCACTAGTTGCGGTGAACGGGTGAAAAGTACAGGGTGTTTGAAAAGTAACTCCTTATTTTAAACTCTTTGTGAGTTTTTTTTTTCTTATACACGGTTAGAGCCGGTTTAGCTCAGTCGGTAGAGTGTTCGGCTAGTAATCCAAGGTTCTTGTTTCGATATCGTCCTCACCAACTCAGCGTATGAGTACCCTGGGATCTGTGCGGTAAACTGAGGAGCTGGTGTTAAGTGTGGCGCTCCACCTCGAACGCTAAATAAATCTCCTTGGTCTAGCGCTAGTGAAAAGGGGATAAACTCCCTCGCTGTCTGGTTGATACCGACATTAGGTCACCCCGACGACGACATTTTTTTCAATTCTTTTAGTTTGAGTTTTGTTTAACGGCATATCAACCTCTGTGGGTCATATATTGCCAGCCAATTTTTCAATTTGTTATTTTTCTTTTCAGATTGATTATTTTGTTTTAGAATTTAAAATTCGACGCCCTATAAATATGTCTTGGCGTTTAAATTTAATTTAATTCTAATTGCCGAGCGGCTTGAGAGGAGGTAGGGGGGAAGTAAGCATGAGTATGTATTAAAATAAAATATAATTAATGAATATATATATATGAAGTGGACAAACAATCTGTTTGAGATGGCGATAGCCGACAATTTTTTGGGGATTATGTTCTTAATTAAAGTCATACATAATTTGAGAATTAATTAATTATAATTAAATGAATTAGGCGTGCATGTCGGTTTAAATGTAAGGCATAAACAAATCGAGAAAAAGTCAATCTCTGTATGTACATTTCAGCCTATTAGGCCTCATCAGCAGAGTTATAGACAGGGCAGTGCTATAAACGACACCTCCTGTATTGAGTAGAAAAATATGTTGGATTTTATTTGGTGTTTAATTTATATTTTTAGTTAAAAAAAATTTCTTAATAATATAATGTTTTTACAGTATTTGAAATACGTGACGAGGTCACTTGACGCCGAACGTATACATATTTACAAATATCACCAAGTAGTTATAACAAACAGATTTTATTGTCTGAGCAAAGTCCAACAGAAAACAAGAATAAGGAACGAATTAATGGTATTTCAGTATATATAAACTGGGAGAATTGATTTGATATACGAAGGAATTGAGTTATGAGTCACACACACACACACACACACACACACACACACACACAGACATATATATATATATATATATATATATATATATATATATATATATATACGCAAGCATAGACAAGACAACAACGATGTTGATTTATAAAACTAATATATATATAATAAGTTTAGGGTTATCATAGTGATCAATACAATCCCAATGGATGGAAGACTAAAAGGAGGAATGAAAGGAGAGAAAACATTGTTTATTGATAAAACAAGGGCCCTTTCGTCGGGTGCTTTTCAAGTTTTACACCCGGAATCGATTAAAAGTCAAGTTGAAAATTAATTAAGACAGGAATGGATATGGAATAAGGAATAAGAAATAAGGAATAGGTTTGAAAAGAGGGGGGGGGATAAAAATAAGAACACCCCCATCAAGTCACACGCTCACCTAATAGAATAAGTGAGTGCTTTGTTTTAATTTGTCTGCGCAAGGTAGGACGGGAAAAGAAAATCGAAACAGCTTCAAGGATATTTAAGTGCTGCTTATATATATATATATATATATATATATATATATATATATATATATACGCACTGGGTTGCTTTTATAGAACCTTATATATATATATATATATATATATATATATATATATATATATATATGTAAAATAAAAGGAAATTATTCCGACA
Source organism: Doryteuthis pealeii (assembly GCA_023376005.1). Taxonomy (NCBI): domain Eukaryota; kingdom Metazoa; phylum Mollusca; class Cephalopoda; order Myopsida; family Loliginidae; genus Doryteuthis; species Doryteuthis pealeii. The sequence goes on along the minus strand of CM042170.1, from coordinate 72,774,816 downwards.
GTGTGAATTTGATATATATTGAAAAAACAAATGATGTTTACAAATGTTTGGGATCATCAGGAGAGGATGTGCATTTTTATTTTTAATACAGATAACGCATTTTTTTAAAAATTCCAACATTGACTAACAGCGTTCTGTTTGCGCATTCTTCTTCTAACGTTCATTTCATCCCGTATTTACTCTTGTTGATGACTGATCTATTACATACAGTCGATACAGATATTCCGAGGGACCCCACAACAGTGAGGGGGTGCGATGTGCAGTTAAAACCGTTGAGAGGAAGGCCCCGAAACGGTGGACATTCTCTCCTGATAATCCCAAACATTTGTAAACATCATTTGCTTTTTCAATATATATATATATATATATATATATATATATATATATATATATATATATATATAAGGTTCTATAAAAGCAACCCTCTGCGTCCCTCGGAACATTCCCGTAAGGAATCCTTTCTCCAAGGTAAATCTGCTAAATTGAATTCCTTTTTACTGGTCCTGTTTTCTCGGAGGAACTCCTTATTAATCTTGAAGGACAGAATAAGCAAGATGGGCGAGCGGCCTCCCCCACCCTGCCCCTTGGGTTATGGAGAGAATATCACTGACGTCTTGCTGGGAAATCTGAAGAGTAGAAACTCCGTTTGACCAAAAGCAAAGGGTTTATAAAATCACTTAAGGTTTATGTTTTGTCCGAGGCAGATTAACTGGCGATGTAATCAATATGCTATTCAGGTTCTGTGCTGGGGCTGCTTTTAATAATCATATACTTTAAGTGAAACTGGCATATATATATATATATATATATATATAAGTTTATATATGTATAGATATGTATATATATATATATATATATATATAATATATTATTATATATATCTTATTATAATGGAGATTGTGTGTATTTCTGTCTGTAACCGAAACTATATTCCTACTCAAGTCACAATTCTCTTACTTATAGACATCACATTCTCCATGATTTTATTTTTACCTAAACCTCAATTATTAATAAAATTGTCTTACATTATTAATACTGTTAACCATATCTACATACAAACAACATGCAATTATATTTATATATACAACAAAATAGCGGTTTACAGTGTGAACGGGAAGGCTAATTTGCATATTAATATTTAAAAATTGAATTTAATAAATATGTGCGTAGTATTATTGATTTCTAACTGTTTGGTTTTATTTTAATGAATATAAGCAAAAATCTCTTCAATGAATCTTAAATGAAATCCATTAACAAGATAAAAATAACTGTAATTTTATCTTTACTTCCTCTTATAACTAAATACTTAAATTAGAAAAAAACAATGAAAGACGAGAGTGATGGAAGAGTAAGTCAGTTGTTCCATTTTTTTATTATACTCCCTCTGTTTCAAATCTTTTATTATACCCCCTCTGTTCAAATCTTTTTATCTGTATTCTTATTTAGTTTCATTAGCCTTTCTAATTTAATACAATATTTTATTACATTAAAACTTAAATACTTGCACCCGGAGGGTGCATATATTTGCTAGTATATATAAAATATAATAAAATACCACACACTCACAGAACAACGTATTATGTGTGTGACCAGTTACCCCACGTACGCAACCTTTATACTGCCCATAAACACTCTCACACATTCAATTCACCTTCACATACATACACACATCATTTTATCCAATCATACGCATCCCATGTCTATTGAATTTTTTGAAATTTTTTGTAATTTTTTCGATTTTCCTTACATTTGAAACATCTTCACCTGATGATTGCATCGCATGAAACTAATATGGTTGTGAATGTTCCTTTGTCACCTAATAAATAGATATGTAAAACCTTTATATATTTATCTTATTATATTATATAACAGCTCTATTTTATATTGAGCACTCTACCAATAATACTGCCTTTGGTACACCATTCCAGCAAAAGCTGAAACAGTGACCATCTCACACTATAGTATATATATATATATATATATATATATATATATGAGAAAAAGGGGGCTGGAATGAATCCGACAGAATGGGGTAAAATATAAGGAATGAAAGAACAAAACCCAGACAAAAATGCGTAGTATATTTCACTGGAATTTGAACTCGGTTTTAAGCATCTATTTTTATACTAATCCTGAGTGAATATATGCTAAAAGGCGTTTTTTCCTATTCAGTTTAATGACACAAAATACCTCCCAAAATATTCCTTAGTTTGGGATTAAATTGTGTTTGAAAAACAGGTCACATATTTTACTATATATATATATATATATATATAATATATATATATATATATTTTTTTTTTTTTTTTTTTGAAGGCGTAATAATGCACATTTATGTTTAAAAAACATATTTAATTTATTTCTTTTTTTTTTTTTTTTTGTTGTAATATTTCAGGCAATGCCTATCTTCAGAGGATCGAAACATTTTTTTTTTTTATAATTTTCATCTGTATTGATAAACTCAACTGTGTTGTTAATCCGTTGAATGTTTAACGTAAATGCGAATTTTTTTTTTTTTTTGCAAAGATGTAGAGTTATGCTCGGCAAATTCCGTTAGAATCCGTGCGGCGTTTGTGTTTCGCGGGATGTTTTGAAAATCATTTCATATATAAATTTTTTTTTTTTTAATACTATAAAATAATGAGGCCCTGCTCGGGGATATTGAAATAAAGATTTTTTAAATCATTTTTTATAGTGAGTTAGAAGCATTAATTAAAATGTAATAATATATTTTTGAAGGCGTAATAATGCACATTTATGTTTAAAAAACATATTTAATTTATTTCTTTTTTTTCTTTTTTTTGTTGTGTCCTTAATATTTTCAGGCAATGCCTATCTTCAGAGGATCGAAACATTTTTTTTTTATAATTTTCATCTGTATTGATAAACTCAACTGTGTTGTTAATCCGTTGAATGTTTAACGTAAATGCGAAACTTTTTTTTTTGGCAAAGATGTAGAGTTAAAAAATCTTTATATATATATATATATATGTGTGTGTGTGTGTATGTGTATGTGTGTGTGGGTATATATATATATATATATATATATATATATACCCCACACATATATATATATACCCCACACAGAGACACACACACATATATGTACATATATACTATATATATATGTGTGTGTGTGTGTGTGTGTGGTGTGTGTGTGAATGTTTGTGTGGATATATATATATATATATATATATATATATAAAGTTCGGGTGTGGAGATAGAGATTCAAATATGCCAGAATTCGATCACATATTCAACTTCCCCCATGCATCGCTCATTAAACCTGAACACAGCAAAAACATCCGTCGTCTGTGCAAATCAGCGGTTATTGGGAAATCGAAGACCATAATATAAAGACCTGGATTCCAATTAATTCCAGCTATCGCAAAAATCCTAATTCACGAAAATAATATAAAGATAAAGGATGCAAAACGTTACAAGAAATTCAAAATCACGGAAACACTGAATACATTTAAAAATTCAGAAACACCGAAATAAAATAGTCTCATCAAAAAACAAACAAAACCATCAAACTGTCTCAATTAGCCAGCTAAAATGTATACAAACTAATTAAATGACAGAAAGAGTAATAAAAATAATTCCGAACCAGATAAGTATATATAAAATGCAGCTACCTATATTTCTTTTGATTCTGCTGAAGATGTACCTTGAACACCGAAACTATGGTAGATATAAATTTTCTGCAACTATATATATATATATATATAATATATATATATTATATATATATATTATCATGCCATGCAAGTAGCACGGATATCCATGACAATCTCTCGCCAACCTTTCCTATCACTCATTGCCTCTGGGATCTCCTCTGCGCGGCATCCAGCATCCTCACACAGTTGGTCAATGTAGGTTCTTGGTGAGCGGCCCACATTAGCACGTCCATGTGTTGGCTTCCACAGAGCAACATCGCTTATGAGTTCATCCTTGCTTCTCCAACAGTGTCCTACGTGCCTATTCCGTCTCACTCGGATGGTTTGTGAGATGGTGGGTAGGTGGCCATACAGCTGCTTCCTTGTGGTGTGCGGTTTCCATGACTTGTTCAAGACTGTACGCAGCATTCTTGTGCGGCTCTCATCCAGCTTATTCTCAAGGCGCTTCGTTAGGATCCAAGTGGTGCAGCCATACAGCAGTACTGATAGAACCACAGCCTGGAAGAATTGTCTCTTTAACTTGAGATCTGTGAGATCTGATTTCCATATGACTGATAATCTGTTTGTGGTTGACCATGCCTTTCCTATACGTGTATTAACATCGCTTTCTGTGGATAAGATATTACTACCTACGCATGTAAATTGTTCTACTGGCTTAAGAGGCTTACCGTTGAAACTCATGAACTCAGTTTTATCGGAGTTCACATAGAGGCCGATATTCTTTGCCGCCTCCTTCAAGCTATGTAGTAGTAACTCAGCCTGTGCAAGAAGTGCGAGGACATCAGCGTAGTCTGCATCTGTGAGAGAACCTGTCATAATTATAAGAACAGTATGTTTGTACTATTTCTCTGAATTTTGAGATGAGGCTTGATGATTAGTATTATCTGCGTTATTCGGACTATTGTCCCCATCTTTATTGTTATTTGTATAACGTTTCGGCGGATATAGGTTTTTCATGTCGGACTCGGGAACCTTCTTTTGGACACATGGCCTAGTGGATAAGGTAGTTAGGTTAAGACAGTTCTAAGTGACAGTTATCTCTGGATTCCCGATTCAATCCTGAGCGGCGGCAGTAACATAGAAAAATAATTAACACGCTACTTACCCCAGCTATGGTTAGCGGAATGAGAACAGTATACCCCTGTGGACTGAATAAAGGGTTAGGTTCAAAGTTCAGTGATGGCTCCCGATTACGACAAAAGGTTCCCGAGTCCGAAAAGAAGGTTCCCGAGTTCGAGAAGGTTCACGAGTCCGACAAGAAATACCTGAAGAAGGCCGGAGGGCATATCGGCCGAAACGTTGTACAAATAACAATAAAGATGGGGACAATAGTCCGAATAACGCAGATGATACTAGTACATTTGTATTAGTTAAGAAGATAAAATATTATCAACTATTTGTCATAATTTGGATTTCTCATTGGTTACTTTTAGTAAAATGTTTTCAAATAGAATTAAATTCTTTAAAAAAAACGAAACAAAAAATGTTATTTTCCTATCGTTCAAAAATGTAATTCAAAATCGATCAAAATTCAAAAGGTGAACTCATGGTGGTCTTTTGAAGTGTTGCCAAAATAATGATTAATTAATATTCCCGCTTAAAATCCTTAACAGCCCCTTCAGCTATAAAAACAGATTTGCCTCTTATGTTATACACTTTATGATTACAAGGTACTGTCTATAAGCCGGAAGAGCAGTTGTATCACTCTGTGGGCGACGATGGCCGAGTGGTTAAGTTTTCCGACTGATGCTGAATCGGTCGGAGTTCTATCCCGGCTGTAGGTAGCTCACAAAATATCTAGCCACACTAAAGAGACTTGATAAGTCGAAATACATGTCTCTTGATGAATATATATGCTCCCCATCCCCCTTATAATATTGGTAAATATATATATATATATATATATATATTTACCAACCCCTCCACACGAGCACGATGTGACACAAGGTCAATTTCTTAAGCGGAGTTTAACAGGTTTGAATTCAGAGTTTTCCTTCTCCTAGACCGGTTGCCTAACCAAGGTTAAAGAGCCCAGTCTGCCCTACAATCTATCCATAGCTGGAGGGAGAGTAGGATCCATACCTTTCCCAAGGGTATTAGCGTTAAGTGAAATGCAATTAGCACGTCCAGGATTTGAACTCGGGCCGACGAGTCCATTTCCTATGACATTAACCATTACGCCACGCGCTTCCTGTAGACACCCTGTATATATGTGAGTGTGTGTTCTTTATCCTCTGTTGAGCATATCTATCTTGTCATTTTAGATTTGATTATTCATTGAGCAGGTTTTGTGGATCCAAATGTTCTAGATCCATTCAATATGATCCATGCTTCTTCACTCCCCCTCTACATACCCCTCCCTCTCTTTCTCTCTTTTATCTCTCCCTCCCTTTCTCTCTTTCTGCATCTCTCTTTCTCTCAGGTCCCACCTCTCTCTCCCTCTTTCCGTCACCCTCTCTCTCCATCCCTCTGTCACTTTCTCTCACTATCTTTCTAATTTCTTCCTCTCTTATATTTCTCTCTCTCCCTATCATCTCTCTCTCTCTCTCTCTCCGCTTCTATTCTCTCTTACTCTCTCTGTTTCTCTCTCTGTCTCTGTCTCTTAATCTCTTTTCCTCTCTCCATCTCTCTCTCTTTCTCCATGTCTCTATTTCTCCATTTCTCTCTCCCTCTCTTTCTCTCTCTCACTCTCTCTCTCTCTCTCTCCGTTCTATTCTCTCTTACTCTCTCTCTCTCTGTCTTAATCTCTTTTCCTCTCCCTCCCCCTCTCTCCCTCTCTCCCTCTTTCTCCATGTCTCTATTTCTCCATTTCTCTCTCACTCTTTCTCTCTCTCCATCTCTCTCTCTCCCTTTCTTTCTCTCTCATTCTCTCTCCCTCTTTCGCATCATCTCTCTCTTTCTCTCTCTGTCCCTCAATAAATATCTCTCCATCTCTGTTTGTCTCTCTCTCTCTTTCACTCTCTCTCTAACTTCAACTCTCTTCATTTCTCTCTTCCGGATCAAATCCCAAAGCCACTTTTTCTCTATCCATCCCTCTCTTTCTCTCTCCCTCTTTCGCCCTAACTCTCTCTCTTTCCCTCTTTCTCTTTCGTCCCATCTCTCTCTTTTTCCCTCTGCCTCTTTCGCCCCATCTCTCTCTCTCTCTGTATATCCTCTCTCTCTGTCTCCCCCCTCTCTCTCACCACACTTTATCTCTCTCTTCATTTCTCTATTCTGGATCAAATACCAAAGCCACTTTCTCTCTCTACATCTCTCTCTTTCTCTCTCCCTTCCTCTCTTTCTCTCCCCCCTCTCTCTCTCTCTCACTTTATCTCTCTTCATTTCTCTCTCTCTCCTGGATCAAATCCCAAAGCCGCAGTCCTTTCTTGTATCCCCGCGCCGATGGCAGGCAGATACCGTCTTCGTAATTCAATGGATTGAAACCCGTTCTTGTGATGTCCGTTCATTCTTCTTATTCGTTTTTTTGTTGTTGTTGTATTTGCCCAGAAAATCCAATCTCTAATCTCTAGAGTGGAGTCAACGGCAAATGTTGACCATAACAACTTGGCTATCAGATGGGACTGGAATGACCTTCAATGACCGACTTGACCTCTTTATCGGAGTATATATATATATCTTATTATAATGGAGATTGTGTGCTTTTCCGTCTGTAACCGAAACTATATTCCTACTCAAGTCACAATTCTCTTAGTTATTGACATCACATTCTCCATGATTTTATTTTAACCTAAACCTCAATTATCAATAAAATTGTCTTACATTATGAATACTGTTAACTATGTCTACATACTGACAACATGCAATTATATTTATATATACAACAAAATAGCAGTTTACAGTGTGAACGGGAAGGCTAATTTGCATATTAATATTAAAAAATCGAATTTAATAAATATGTGCTTAGTATTATTGATTTCTAACTGTTGGTTTTATTTAATGAATATAAGCAAAAATCTCTTCAATGAATCTTAAATGAAATCCATTAACAAGATAAAATAACTGTCATTTTATTCTTTACTTCCTCTTTTAACTAAATACTTAAATTAGAAAAAATAACGATGAAAGACGAGAGTGATGGAAGAGTAAGTTTCAGTGGTTCCATTTTTTATCATACTCCCTCTGTTTCAAATCTTTTATTATACTCCCTCTGTTTCAAATCTTTTTATCTGTATTCTTATTTAGTTTCATTAGCCTTTCTAATTTAATACAATATTCTATTACATTAAAACTTAAATACTTGCACCCGGAGGGTGCATATATTTGCTAATATATATATATATATATATATATATATATATATATATATATAAATAGAAAAAGATAAAAAATTCTTTTCTAAAAATCCGTTGCAGGCCTACCGTCAACGGGTTAATACTCATCCTCTTTGAAAAAGAGAATTTGTCTATTGTCGAATTTGAAATATGTCTTCTTTTTTTCAAAAACTGTTACAATAAGATATACATGACTGTCGCTGACCGAGAAACGCGTGCGAATGTGTTAATATTTGAAATATATATATATATTATATATATATATATATATATATATATATATATATAACGTTAGACAAATTTATCATATAAATCACCAGCGTCATTTAATCTTACCTTAGCGACAAAAACAAAACGATAGTTTAGAAAAAATAATAAATAGCCTTGATAATGGTTCAGAGAAGGACCGAAAGTACTTGGTTTACTTATGAAAAATCTCCTGGACAACTCATTAAGAATGAATTTATTTCAAAACTTAATTGGCATTAAATGACCCACTGAGGTTGATATGCCGTAAAACTAAACAAACCATTAAAAATAGGTGAAATGGTTCTAATGACAATTAGCCAGACAGCCTCATTTTTGCCCATCGCACACTTGGATCATTCCATAACTCCAGAGGGGTGATACTACCTCCCACTTTGGGAATTACTGTTCTATCGGATCTAATTACCGCACATTTTTGTGGATAATGTACTGTGTTGGCTTATTGAATTAGTTCTTTTTAATTGAATTAACCAGTTTTAATTTTGAAATATCACATCCATCGTCTGAAAAATCTCAACATTTACTCAGTCTCTAATGGCTGACGTGTGTTTATTTAAGGGAATCATTAGAATAAAGCAAACTGGATCTGGTGGTGAGGCTGGTTGGCTGGTTGGTTGGATTTTACATTGTGTCATGTTAAATCTTGCTGGGTTATTTTATACCGAATACATTTTGCTTTATTAATTCTTGACTAGCAGGACTTGTGGTCTGTTTTGTTTGTTTTGTTTTGTTTTACGGCATATCAACCTCAGTGGGTCATTTAATGCCGATTAAGTTTTAGAATAATGTCATTCTTAATGGATACTCAATCTTTTTATATGAATACATTTTTCTATTTAACCCATAGTTGGGACCCTAACAGGTACTACCACTCCAGGTCAGAGTGGACCAGAGAGCAATGGTGATGAAGGGGTACTCCATATTCTCTAAACCTCCAAAACTGGAACACCCCTTCATCCCCATTACTCCCTGGTTCCACTCTGACCCTGAGTGGTAGTTGTTAAGTATTTGGTCGGCATCCTTAGTTCCAGATGTAGTGAATAAGTAAGCAAGCCAATAAGAATCCGGTGTTATAGTATTCTTTGTAAGTCCGTCGTCCTAGAGAATCCAAGTGTCAATGACATAAGCTCAGAATGGGGTCTCTATTAATACAGCAGAAGCAGCAGCAGCAGTGCCAGTGATTGGACAATAAGAATCCTTCTCAAGTCACGTAATAGTCAACAAGTCTATATTTAGGAGTGACCATTTACCTCATGCCTTATATCACAAAACTTTCAACAGTAGTACCTGTTAGGGTCCCAGCTATGGGTTGAATAGAAAAATGTATTTATAAAAACATTGTGTATCCATTAAGAATGAATTTATTTCAAAACTTTAAATGAATGATGGCTGGGGGTCCCAATCCTATTGCCCTTATGGCAAGTTCCAACTCTTTTTTATCATACATGTGCTAGAGGTCGGTGTCCTGTGCATTATAGTGAAGTTCCAATTCTGAAGCTCTTAGGAATGTGAAGCACCCCTTCATCACCATTACTCTCTGGTTCCGCACTGACCGAGAGTGGTAGTACCTGTTAGGGTCCCATCTATGGGTTAAATAGAAAAACATGAGTTTATAAACAAAATTTGATTATCCATTAAGAATGAATTCATTCAAAACTTTGCCGGCATTAAATGACCCACTGAGGTTGATATGCCGTAAAACAAAACAACCAACTAACCAACCTGCTTAAGTAAATGTGAATGTGCATGTTTTGAGTGACCTCTGAACTTTGGGGTCATCTCTTGATATTTTCTGACCTGGGGGGGGGGGTTGGTTGTTTGGGGTCGATGATGTTTCACAACATATCAACTCTTATCGGCTGGTTGGATGATTCGTCGATTTTCCAGCATGTCAAACTTTGTTGGGTTATTTTATACCAAAAACGTTTTGTTTTATTCATTCTTGATGGGTAGTCAATTTTTAAAAATCGAAACTCAATTTTTAAACAATTTTCTAACTAATTAAAAAAAAAACAATATGGGATCCTAACAGGTACTACCTCTTCGATCAGAGTGGACCCAGGGAAAATGACGATGGGGGGGGGTACTACACATTCCCCAGAGCTCCAGATAATCAACCAACCAACCAACCAACCAACCAACAATCGAATTCTTTTTTATTTGTTTTTTGTTTGTTTTGTTTGTTTTACGGCATATCAACCTCAGTGGGTCATTTAATGCCGATAAAGTTTTGAAATAAATCAATTCTTAATGGATAATACAATTTTTTTATAAATACAGTTTTCTATTTAAACCATAGATGAGACCCTAACAGGTACTACCACTCCGGGTCAGAGTGGACCAGGGAGCAATGGTGATGAAGGGGTGCTCCACATTCCCCAAACCTCCAAAACTGGAACCTCACCATCAGATAGAGTTTAACATCATTCCCAGGACATGTAGACCCGCAAACACCGCCTTCTAGCACCCATATGATAAAAAGGGGTTGGGGCTTACCATAAGGGCAATAGGGTTGGGAAAATCATATAGGTGCTAGGGTTTGACGTGACCAGCCGATTGATCGGAGGGGGCCTCTCCGACCGCCCGTCTAGCCCAAGATATGGCCAAAGTGGAGTATTGCATGTCATGAACTGCTCATCCACCTGGGTTCTATCCTTAAGCATCACGGGTCGCCACCCACGGCCAACAGGTGGCCCCAATGGGGGAGTCTTACCCCTCTGCAGAGGTGCAGTCGGTGCATTTTAACGCCCCAGCCGACAGCGTGGTTCTTTTTTATGAACATTTTTAAAACTAAATTTCTTCCTTTATTTTTCCTTCGTTTCGTTTCGTTGTTTCTTTCGTCCTTTCTTTCATTCATGTTTTTTCCTTCTTTCTTTTAAATTTGCATGTCATTTCTTTTTTTCTTTCGTTGTCTTTCGTTTATTTCCATTTTCACTTCTTTTTGTCTTTTCCCCTTCCTTCCTTTTTCCTTCCTTTCTTTCTTTCTTTCCTTCTCCAAAAACTTAAAACTTTATTTCGTTTTTTTTTCTTTCTGCTGTTCATTGCTTTTTTTCTTTTTGTTCTTTTCCGGTTACACTTCCTCCTTTCTTTCGATCATGTATATAATTTCATTCCTATTTATTTCCTTCAATCTTTCTTTTCCTTCTTCCTTTCGAATTACTTTTATTTCTCTTCCTTTTTTCTTTCCTTTCTCATTCCTGTCTTTCTTTCTCTTTTTCCTCAACTTATTTTTAATGCGCCTAATTCTTCCCAGTTTATCAACTCTTCTGAACAAAAGATATGGCGAAGACACTGGAAAAAAAAAAAAATCCCCCATTGGCCATCGTCTCATGTTTTGTCTAAAGACAATCGTAAAACTCATCTTTTTTTTTATCTACAAAAGCGGTCGCCATTAGAGTGCAAATCGATGCACATCTGTGTGCATGTGTATGTGAGTGTGTGTATCTCTGTGTGTGTGTGTTTGTGTGAAGCGAGGGTGGGGGTAGTTAGGGTCAGTGTTATGACCTGGCATCGACCCTCGGCTGACGTCTGGGACGAAATGACACATCGGACGCCATCTTGCTCACAATGTCAAAATCAATTTGTAATCAGTACCACAGCTATTTTGTTGGCGCCGATGTTGAGAAAGGGGCGGCGGTGGTGGCGAAGGGGTTTTATTCGATGGAGAGAGATCTGAAGTCGGTGAGGGTGACGGCGGACGGAGTGGGGGGGGAGGCGACAGAAATCAACTGATGCCTATCAGACTCGCCAGCCAGCCAGCCAACCATCTTGCCGCGTGGATACTGATAATGTTCCTATTGAATAATAATAGACCCTGTTGAAATCATCGACAGATGTTAATAAGGTGTTGGGGACTGTATCGTTTAGAAATTATTGGGGCTAATAACTGTCACCAGAAAACATTTAGGGATAATCATTGTAATATATATATATATATATATATATATATATATATGTGTGTGTGTGTGTGTGTGTGAGAGAGAGAGAGAGAGAGTGTGTGTGTGTGTGTGTGTGTATAAGTTGAAAAATGGACGTGAATCCAACAATATGTCGAAAAATTAAATAAATAAAGGAAAAAGTTGTTGAATGGAACAAAAATAAACAATTTTTATCCATTCGAAAATGTCTTGGCGTTTTCTTCAACACACACACACACACACACACACACACACACACACTGCCCAATATATATATATAATATATACATGCATACATATATATATATATATATATATATATATGGCAGTGTGCCATATATATATATATATATATATATATATTATATATACCAAGCGTGTTGGTAGATCCTTGCGGAGAGAAAAAAACCCAGCAGAAAGTTTGATTGTAAAAATATACTACCAAACATCAACCAGAAAGAAAAAAAAATTTTGGAAAAAAGAAAGGACCAAGATATTCGTACCAACAAAAAAATCTATTGGTACAGTATTTGGCCAAAAGAAAAAACAATTTATATGTATATATATGTATATAAGATATATATATATATTCATATAACCGCTAGGAGAAAGCTAATAAGTAAAAAGTGCTCGATACCTAAGTAGAGCCAATAATAAAGATAATCTAATGAGTCAGAGGAACCTACTATTAGTTTCAGATTTTAGCCCTGAAGAGCTTTATGCGAAACTAATAGTAGGTTCGTCTGACTCATTAGATTATCTTTATATATATATATATATGGCCAGTGTGATCACTGCCCTTTTGTACGCCTGTGAGACTTGGGTTGTTTACAAACGACATCTCAGGACACACAAGAAATTCCATCAGAATTGCTTTCGCAGGATTTTAGGGATAGAATGGTTGTCATTTACACCAGACACCACAATACTTGAAATATGTTACCTGCCTAGTATTGAGAGTTTAATCCTTAGATCACGTCTTCGCTGGTCTGGTCATCTAGTTCGCATGAATGATTGCCGAATCCCAAAACAACTATTTTACAGGGAAATCTCAACTGGCAAACGTCGTCAGTGCAAACCCAAATTGAGTTTTAAGGACTGCCTCAAGGACATTATGAAGAACACTGCTATTGCTGTGGAAGACTGGTAGAAGCTAGCTTGTAATAGACCTGGCTGGAGAGCCACCATCTACCTGTCTTTGGAAGAATTAAACACCAAAAATTGAAGCGGGCTATAAGAAAGGGTAATTTTCAGCCCAGCAACATTCAAAGTGGAGAAGTTCCAACATGTAGATTTTTCGATATTTTTGGATATCCTGGGTAAAAATACTTTTATAAACCAATTTGTAGGAGTAGGGAAGCTCTAGAACTTATTTTACAGACAAAAATAGATTTACAAAAAGTCGCCATTTTTCGCGACCCCCCACCAATTTTGGAGAGATAAAAATCGACAAACCTCCGCCAATTTTTGTAATTGTAAGTTTAATTTATATATATATATATATATATATATATATATATTATATTTATATTTTCCCCCGTTCATTCTTTTCTTCCTTTCTCTCTTCTTCTTTCTTTCTTTCTTTCTCATGCAAGTTTCTTTTTCACATTTTTGTCATCTCTCTCTCTTTCTCCTCTCTTTCTCATCTCTCTCATAGAAAATATTACTCGAGTTGAAAAAGAAAATTATTTTTCTTCGGTATAATGAACCTGACACACTCAGAACAAATTATCGATCCTTAGTAGAAATACGATAATTTGTTCTGAGTGTGTCAGGTTTCATTATAAAGAGAAAAATTAAACTTGTTCCATTTTTTCAACTCGGAAAGATAAATATTTTCTATGATTCATAAACATATTGATGCATCACAGTTTATGTTGACGAATATTACATTAATTATATAGACTTTAAAAAAAATAAGAAATATAATAATGGATGGGGAAAGAAAATAAGAGAAATGAAAATTAAGTAATAAAGAAGAAAAAAGAAGAATATAGGGAATGAAAAAGGGAAAATAAGTGAATGAAAAAATGGGGAGATGGGGAAAAATGAAAATGGAGAATAGAAATAAAGTAAAATAAGGAGAAGGGAAAAAAAATACAGAAAAAATATAAGGAGAATGAAAAAGGAAAGATAAGTGAATGAAAATGAGGAATGGGCGAAAAGATGAAAATGAGAGAATGAATCAAAGTAAAAAATTAAGAGAAGAAAAAAAATAAGGAAAAATATAAGGAGAATGCAAAAACAGAGGAACAAATAAGTGAATGAAAAAATGCAGGAAATGGGAGAAAAAAATAAGAGAAAGAAAATTTAAAAGTAAAATTAAGAGAATACTCAAGGAAAAAATAAGAGATATAGAAATAAGAAAATATAAAGAATGAAATAAGAAGAAGAAAAAAGAGATAAAAAGGGGAAAAAATTGAAGATAGAGAAAAGGGAAAATAGAGAAGGAAAAATAAATAATATAAGGAGAATGAAAAAGGAGAAATAGTGAAGTGAAAAAATGAGGGAATGGAGAAAAAATTGAAAATGAGAGGATAAATTAAAGGAAAATTAAATGAATGAAAATAAGAAAGCATATTAAAAAAGGAAGAAGGAAAAAAGAATGAAAAAATATAATGGAATGGGAAAAGGAAAAAATAAGATAATGAAATAAAGAAAAATAAGAAAAGGAAAAAAAAATATTAGGAGAATGAAAAAAGGAAAAAATAAGAGAAAGAAAAAAAAGAAATGTTGAAATGAAAGATGAAAAATGAATGAAAGAATGAAATCAAAGGAAATTAAGGAAAATAAGATAAAGAACAAATATTAGAGAGAATGAAAAAAAACTAAATGCCATTAAACGAATCGTCAGTGATAATGTCGGTATCAGCCAATCAGCGAGGGAGTCTATTCCCTTTTCACTAGCGCTAGACCAAGATTGTTTTTGATCTACACCTACCTATCAGCTCCTTACTTATCCGACAGAATCCCCTGTGCTACTCATAACGCTGAGTTGGCGAGGACGGGTATCGAACAAGGAACCTTGTGATTCCTAGTCGAACGCTCTACGGCTGAGCCAAACCCGAAACCAAACAAAAATGTGTTTACTGATCTATAATCAAACATACAATTGAATAAAATTCGGCATTAAATAACCCATAAGGTATTGGATATGCCATCAAATAGAACCAAACCAAACCCCATTGATTCCTAGTCATAAACAGAGCCACCAACGCATAGTGTAGACATCTCACGCATATTATTGGTTTCGGCATTTTAATTATATATATACCAAAACCCCAACCCCTCCGCACGAGCAGGATGTGACACAGGTCAATTTCTTTTAGCGAGTTTCAACAGGTTTGAATTCAGAGTTTTCCTTCTCCCTATACCAGTTGCCTAACCAAAGTTAAAGCCGGTCTGCCCTACTATTTACCAAAGCTGAGGGAGAGAATAGTATTCACTTCCCAAGTGGTGTTAGCGCTATAATGAATGCAATTACACCTCCAGGATCAGCGGCTAAAGTGAAATGCAAAATATCCCATAAGGTATTTGATATACCATTTAAATGGAACCAAACAAATCCAATGACTTCTTATCAAATATTCTGGTATCGGCATAAAATAACCCATAGGTTATGATTGATGCCATTAAAATAGACCAAAAGCAAATCCTATGATTTCTTAGTCATAAACGAGCCACCAACGCATAGTTAGACAATTAACGCAAATATTCTGGGTTTTCGGCATTAAAATAACCCATAGGTAGTGACATGCCATTAAATAGACGAAACCAAAATTCCCACTGATTTCCTAGTCATAAACAGACCCACCACAACACATAGTTGTAGACATCTAACGCAATATTCTGGTTTCGCATAAACTAACCCATAAGGTAGTGACATTACATTTAAATAGACACAAAACCAAACCCCACTGATTCCTAGTCATAAACAAACGCCAACCACGCAAGTGTCGGCATTCACCCAATCTCTTGTTTCTCTAAACGGAACCCTTCAAAGTATGTCAAATTCTCGAGAGTTACGCAAAAGAACAGCCAATCAGATCGTGGAAATAAGCGTTGAAAAAAAAACAAAAAAAAACAGACAATACACCGGTGTTGGCCGTTCTATATTTGTAATAGCTCTTCAAAATGGCCGCTTTTTGAATGTGGGTCCATGTTGTTTAAAAGGTTCTCTTCTGGCATTGCATGCGTGGCGCGTGAATCGCAGCGTGCACGTTAGCAATCAGATCAATATATCGACAAAGCTGTCCCTCTTCTAAGCATAGAGGCGAGATTTCGACTCCAGACCCTAACCCCCCCCCTCCGCCACACCGGCATTATCCAAGGCACAATCCTCAGACCCCCACCCCCCCGCTAAAGCCGTCGGTATGCACTTCGACACTTCATCGTAAGTATATGAGACCGGAAGTAATGCGACCATACTGATGGGTAACAGAGGCCATTGTTCGGACTTTGAGCGGCTCACGACTGCGGGGTCGGGTGGGGAGTGAGGTTCAGGGGGAGGGGTTAGAGGAAGAAGAAAAGGGGGGGGGAGTGTAAGAAAATGTTGGGTGATGTTGAAAGTTGTTGATGGAGATCTATAATAAATAGAACGGGAAGGGAAAAATGGACTGTGGACCGAGAAAATAAAAATAAAAAGTTTGTAAGGGAAGAGAGAAAGATACAAGAGAAGGGAGAGAAAGGGAGAGGGGAGGAGAAGGCGAGAGGCGAGGCAGGAGAAAGGGCAGGGAGAGGGAGGAGAAAGGGGAGAGCAGAGAAATCAATAAAAAAAAGAAAAAGGAAGGACCAAAACATTTAGACAAAAGGGTTTAGAGGAGGGAATAAGATCAAAGAAGAAAGAGATTAAGAGAAAGAAAGAAAGAAGAAGAAAAAGAAAGAAGAAAAGAAAAGATAAGAAAGAAAGAAAGGAGGCTGAAAAGAAAAAAAGAAGAAGAAAGAAAAAAAGAGAGAAAGGCAGTTAAGAAAAAGAGAGAGAAGAGAAACAAAAGAGGAGAAAAAAAGAAAGAGAAGGAAGAAAGAAAGAAAGTGAAGAAGAAAAAAAGAAAGAAAGAAAAAAGAAAGAGAAGAAAAAAAGAAAAAAAGAAAGAAGAAGAAGAAGAAAAAAAAAAGAAGGCGAGAAAGAAAGAAAGAAAGAAAGAAAGAAGAAAGAAAGAAAAAGAAACAGGCATGAGAAAAAGAAGGTAGAAAGAAAGAAAGAAAGAATAAAGAAAAGAAAAGAAAGAAAAAAGATGAGAAAGAGAAAGAGAAACATACATGAGAAAAAAAGAAGTAGAAAGAAAGAAAAAAAGACAGAAACTGGCTAGTAAAATATGATAATGTTAATGAGTTTAATTCTAAAAAACGAAATTATTCTAGAATAAACGGATCAAGTCACCAATTGGCACCCCAGGTGAGACTTAGATTCTTCAGGTGTTTATTGTCAGACTCGGGAACCCCTCTTCAAACCCGAGTTCGACAAGAAGTTCAGAGTTCGAAGGAGAAGGTTCTAGAGTCTGATAAGAAATACCTGTAGAAAACCGAAGGGCACATCGCTTTTGCTTTTCACCGTCAAATTCTGGTTGTTGTTGTTAACAGACGATTTTTAGACGCACTTCCTTTTAGTTATTTCATGCTGAAGTTGTTTTACTTCGGTAGCATTTCTTTTTTCAAATATTAAAAACTATAAACGAAAGTCACGTCTTTATATTAGAGACTTTTTGTTTTGTACTTATTTCATGTTGTTGTTGTTATTCAAATAGCAATTCTTTTTAATTATAAAATTTTTTAACTTAGAACATTTAACACGGTAATGATTAAAGCTATAAAAAGTATATATTATAAGGTATATAATAACTCGCGAACCCTAACCCTAACCACTAACCCTAGCAACATCTTTTTTTAAAATAAATACTTTCTAATGTTAAACTAATATTGTTTGTTGTTTGTTTTGTTTTTGTTGTAATTATAAAAGTTTTTTTAAAAACAAAAGACGTTGTTTTTATATTAAAATAGTTTTTATTTAATCAAAAGAGAAATGCAGATATGTTTATTGATTGAAATAAAAATTGTTTTACAAAGTATTTTTAGGTTTATTTAATAAAAAAGGATGTTGTTCAGAAATGGTATTTTACTATTTTCACCGGCTGTTGATTTTGTTTACTAACAACCGGTGAAAAGCAAAATTCAGTTCCTTCAAAACTGACCTGGGCTGGAGGTGCCTTATTGGTGACTTGGTCAGAATAAATGATTTATGTTCCTTTCGAATAATACGAGAATTATCCAACGACAAGAAAGATTGAGAATTGTAAATGTTTGATTATTATCGTTAAATTTTAGTTTTGGTTTCGTTTATTTGTTTAATGGCATATCAACCTTTATGGGTTATCTAATAACTGTATGGGGAAAGATTTGTAAATGTTTGATTATAATCATAACTACATTTTTGTTGGTTGGTTGGTTGTTGTTTGGTTGGTTGGATTTTACGGCATATCAACCTTTTTGCTTCCTTTCTTAGAATGTGGACATACGTTGAAGGAGAATAGATCAAAGACGGAGATTAAAAGAAGAAAGAAAGAAAGAAAAGAAGAAAGAAAGAAAGAGAAAAAGAAGATAAGAATAAGAATAGAGTATTAATAGAAAAAAATAATGTGGAGAAGAGAAAACAAGAAGAAACAAATACTTAGAAAGGGGAGGGATAAGGAAGAAAGAATGGGAAAAGAAACAAGAAAAATTTAAAGAAAAAAGAAAGAAGAAACAAAAATTGGGGATGAGAAAGAAAGAAAGAAAGAAAGAAAGAAAGAAAAGAAACTGGCAAAAGAAGAATGAAGAACAAAAAGCAAGCGTGAGAAAGAAAGGAAAAAGAATTTTAAAAAAGAAAAAAATGGCATGAGAAATAGAGAAAGAAAGAATTAAGAAGAAAGAAAGAAAGAAAGAAACTGGCAAGAGAAAGAATGAAAGAAAAAGAAGCAGGCATGAGAAAGAAAGAAAGAAAGAAAAGAGAGAAAGAAAGAAAAGAAGAAGAAAAAGAAACTGACATGAGAAATAGAGAAAGAAAGAAAGGAAAATGGAAGAAAATAACTAAAGAAAATATAAAAATATAAATAAAGATAAAAGGGTTTTGTAATTTGCTTGAAGCATTGTGTATATTATTGGTTTGTTGGTTGGTTTTGAAGGCTGTCACAATGCGAGTGTAAAGAAAAAAGAAGGTAACTATGATGTTTTTTTGTTAACCTGTCATTTTATTCTTTTAATATTTCGGGATGAAAATCCCATCCTCAGAAGAATACTGGAACTGAAGTTGTCTTAGCGGCTGCTAGATTCATTCTGCTTGGGTCTTTCCAAATTCTGTGTGTGTATGTGTGTGGTTGGGGTGCTTGCTTATGTGTGTATTTGTGTGTGTAAGGTTGTGTGCGTGCTTGTGTGTAAATGTAAGCGTATGTGTGTGTGCGTGGTGCTTAGTCTGTGTTCTGATCATTTCTTTTTATTTTATTTACATTATTATTCCAGATTTGATTCGCCTTTAAGCAAGGTTTTTTTTTTTTTTGTTTTTGTTTATTAACAGGTCATCTGATCTCTTTTTTTATTGATATGTGTCTGAGACTAACATTCCAGATATTGCTTGATTGTTTATGGGTGCGAGTGTGTGAATTTACTGTCTATCAGGTGGTCTCTAATCCTGTTGTGTGTGTGTGCGTGTGTATTTGGTCAGTCTCAACACCATAAGTGTGTGTTGTGTGGTGTTGTGTGTGTGTGTGTGTGTGTGTGTGTGTGTGTGTGAATAAAGATAAATAAGATATATAAGCAAAAAAAAGAAAGAATGAAAATAATATAGTTTACCTTTAGGACTCGATAGAAAGAAAGAAAGAAAGTGAAGTGAGATAGAGAGTAGCTAAAATAAAGAAAGGAAATACAGGAAAAAAATGAAAGTAAAAAGAAAAACGAGAAAGAGAGAGAGTGAGAAAGATTAGAGAAGAAAGAGAGAGAGAAGAGGAGAAGGAGAGAGAGAGAGAAAGAGGGAGAGAAAGAGCGAATGAGAGAGAAGAGTGAAAAGAGACAGAGAGCNGCAGCGGGCATCCATCGGCCT
>CM042170.1:72714613-72744613 GCA_023376005.1 Doryteuthis pealeii | reverse complement strand
GCAAGAAGTGCGAGGTCATCAGCGTAGTCTGCATCTGTGAGAGAACCTGTCATAATTATAAGAACAGTATGTTTGTGCTATTTCTCTGAATTTTGAGATGAGGCTTGATGATTAGTATTATCTGCGTTATTCGGACTATTGTCCTCATCTTTATTGTTATTTGTACAACGTTTCGGCCGATATAGGTTTTCATGTCGGACTCGGGAACCTTCTTTTGGACACATGGCCTAGTGGATAAGGTAGTTAGGTTAAGACAGTTCTAAGTGACAGTTATCTCTGGATTCCGGGTAGAGGCAGTAACATAGAAAAATAATTAACACAACTCCTACCCCAGCAATGGTTAGCGGAATGAGAACAGGATACCACCGTGGACTGAATAAAGGGTTAGGTTCAAAGTTCCGTGATGGCTCCCGATTACGACAAGAAGGTTCCCGAGTCCGAAAAGAAAGTTCCCGAGTTCGAAAAGAAGGTTCCCGAGTCCGAGAAGGTTCCCGAGTCCGACAAGAAATACCTGAAGAAGGCCGGAGGGCATATCGGCCGAAACGTTGTACAAATAACAATAAAGATGGGGACAATAGTCCGAATAACGCAGATCATACTAGTACATTTGTATTAGTTAAGAAGATAAAATATTATCAACTATTTGTCATAATTTGGATTTCTCATTGGTTACTTTTAGTAGAATGTTTTCAAATAGAATTAAATTCTTAAAAAAAAACGAAACAAAAAATGTTATTTTCCTATCGTTCAAAAATGTAATTCAAAATCGATCAAAATTCAAAAGGTGAACTCATGGTGGTCTTTTGAAGTGTTGCCAAAATAATGATTAATTAATATTCCCGCTTAAAATCCTTAACAGCCCCTTCAGCTATAAAAACAGATTTGCCTCTTATGCTCTGCACTTTATGATTACAAGGTACTGTCTATAAGCCGGAAGAGCAGTTGTATCACTCTGTGGGCGACGATGGACGAGTGGTTAAGTTTTCCGACTGATGCTGAATCGGTCGGAGTTCTATCCCGGCTGTAGGTAGCTCACAAAATATCTAGCCACACTAAAGAGACTTGATAAGTCGAAATACATGTCTCTTGATGAATATATATGCTCCCCATCCCCCTTGGGTTGATCACTTTGGGGGGAGGGATTTCGCTGATGACCGTCAACTAAAGCGTAAACGCAACGCTCTCCTATAAAATGGAATAGAGCACTCTATGGCGGCCTTTACATACATACAGATGTGTGTACTAAAACAGTTAAAATCCCCTTCGCATTCTGTGGGTGACGATAGCCGGGTGGTTAAGCTGTCCGCCTGATGCTCAATCGATCGGGTTTCTATCTCGGCTGTAGGTAGCTTACAAATGTCTAGCCACACTGAAGAGACTTGATAAGTCGAAACACGTGTCTGTAGATAACTATATATGTTCCCCATCACCCTGAGGTTGAGTACCTGGGAGGGGATTTCGCTGATGACCGCCAACTAAAGCGTAAACCCAACGCTCTCCTATAAAAATGGATGGAGCACTCTATGGCGGCCTTTACATACATACATACAGATGTGTGCATTAAAAACAGTCAAAATCCCCTTCGCATTCTGTGGGTGACGATAGCCGAGTAGTTAAGCTGTCTACCTGATGCTGAATTGATCTGAGTTCTATCTCGGCTGTAGGTAGCTCACAAAATGTCTAGCCACACCGAAGAGACCTGATAAGTCGAAACACGTGTCTGTGGATGACTATATATATATATATATATATATATATATATATATATATATATATATGTATTTGGTTATTTTTCTCCGTAGGTAGGAGGTCTTGACGCACACTACGCACCATTTAAAAGCTTAGACCTTTCTTCATTCATATACGTAATGACAGATAGAATGGATGATTGGAACCCACCAGAATCATGGAAGAGAATAACATATCATGATGATCTGCGCCGGCCATCAAAATAGGGAGATTATGGTTGCTGCCCAATTCTCCATGAACACTGTAAAAACAATCAGGCATGAACTGGAGAATTGCAATGGAGACTAAGAGGCTGTGGCTAGAAGAAAGCAATATAACAGACGATCTGATTGTGTTTGTACAGCAGAATTCCTCCAAAATATGCAGAAAAAACGTTGGAGGACCCTCAGATGCCTAAGTGGAGTTGCTAAACACTGTAGTCAAGTCCTGGATAACAAGGGTAGCCAATAGTAGGCCATATGTATGGCAGCAGGATTCGGTCCCCTGCCACACCTCTGGGAAAAGTCAAAAATGGTTCTCGGCGAATTTTTACGACTACACCAGTCCCAATGTTTGGTCTCCGAACTCCCCAGATCTTAACCCCATGGATTATTATGTATAGAGCGCTGATACCAATCGCGGTGCCAGTACTACAAAAGACCTGTTAATCGATAGAATTAAGGTAGGTTTTGAGACCTTTCCCAGGGAAACTGTAAAATCAGTTTGCTTCAGGTTCTGGAGCAAGATTGAGGTTGAGATCGATGCTAATGGTGGTTATTTTAAGTTAAACTTGTTGACAGTAGTGTAATGTCTGTGCCTGTTGAATTTCTTTACAATCTATTAAATTTTGCAGTTAGCAAGCACTTTTTCTTTTTCCTTATGAATCTGTCAAATTACAGCCGAACACCATGTATATTTGTGGCCCTAACAGGTAATAACCCTCTGGATTAAAGTGGACCTGGGAGTAATGACAATAAAGAGGGACTCGAAATTCCCCAGAGTTCCAGAATTGAAATTTCAACATTAGAAGAAGTTTAACATCATATACAGGACACTAAGTTCCTCAGCCACCGCCTTGTAGCACCTGCATGATAAAATATATATATATATATGTATATATATACATACTCTCTCTATATATATACATATATATATATATATACATTTACCAACCCCTCCACACAAGCAGGATGTGACATAAGGTCAATTTCTTAAGCGGATTTTAACAGGTTTGAATTCAGAGTTTTCCTTCTCCTAGACCGGTTGCCTAACCAAGGTTAAAGAGCCCAGTCTGCCCTACTATCTATCCATAGCTGGAGGGAGAGTAGGATCCACACCTTTCCCAAGGGTATTAGCGTTAAGTGAAATGCAATTACCACGTCCAGGATTTGAACTCGGGCCGACGAGTCCATTTCCTATGACATTAACCATTACACCACGCGCTTCCTGTATACACCCTGTATATATGTGTGTGTGTTCTTTATCCTCTGTTGAGCATATATATCTTGTCATTTTAGATTTGATTATTCATTGAGCAGGTTTTGTGGATCCAACTGTTCTAGATCCATTCAATATGATCCATGCTTCTTCACTCAACCCCTCTACATACCCCTCCCTCTCTTTCTCTCTTTTTATCTCTCCCTCTCTTTCTCTCTTTCTGCATCTCTCTCTTTCTCTCAGGTCCCACCACTCTCTCCCTCTTTCCGTCACCCTTCTCTCTCCATCCATCTCTCACTATCTTTATATTTCTTCTCTCTTATAATTTCTCTCTCTCCTTATCAGCTCTTCTCTCTCTCTCTCTCTCTTCTCTCTCTCTCTGCTTCTATTCTCTCTTACTCTCTCTGTTTCTCTCTCTTAATCTCTTTTCCTCTCTCCATCTCTCTCTCTTTCTCCATGTCTCTATTTCTCCATTTCTCTCTCCCTCTCTTTCTCTCTCTCTCTCTCTCTCTCTCTCTCTCTCTCTCTCTCTCCGCTTCTATTCTCTTACTCTCTCTCTCTCTCTCTGTCTTAATCTCTTTTCCTCTCTCTCCTCTCTCTCTTCTCTCTTTCTCCATGTCTCTATTTCTCCATTTCTCTCTCACTCTTTATCTCTCTTCATCTCTCTCTCCCTCTCTTTCTCTCTCATTCTCTCTCTGTCCCTCAATAAATCTCTCTCCATCTCTGTTTCTCTCTCTCTCTCTCTCTCTCTCCCTCTCTCTTTCACTCTCTCTCTAACTTCAACTCTCTTCATTTCTCTCTTCCGGATCAAATCCCAAAGCCACTTTTTCTCTATCCATCCCTCTCTTTCTCTCTCCCTCTTTCGCCCTAACTCTCTCTCTTTCTTTCTCTCTTTCTCTCTGCCTCTTTCGTCACATCTCTCTTTTTTTCTCTCTTCCTCTTTCGCCCCATCTCTCTCTCTCTCTGTGTATATCCCTCTCTCTCTGTCTCCCCCTCTCTCTCACACACACACACACTTTATCTCTCTCTTCATTTCTCTATTCTGGATCAAATACCAAAGCCACTTTCTCTCTCTACATCGCCTTCTTTCTCCCCCCTCTCTCTCTCTCTCACTTTATCTCTCTTCATTTCTCTCTCTCTCCTGGATCAAATCCCAAAGCCGCAGTCCTTTCTTATATCCCCGCGCCGATGGCAGGCAGATACCGTCTTCGTAATTCAATGGATTGAAACCCGTTCTTGTGATGTCCGTTCATTCTATCTGTGCTTTTTTTTTTGTTATTTGTCCAGAAAATCAATCTCTAATCTCTAGAGTGGAGTCAACGGCAAATGTTGACCATAACAACTTGGCTATCAGATGGGACTGGAATGACCTTCAATGACCGACTTGACCTCTTTATCGGAGTATATATATCTCTCTTATTATAATGGAGATTGTGTGCTTTTCCGTCTGTAACCGAAACTATATTCCTACTCAAGTCACAATTCTCTTAGTTATTGACATCACATTCTCCATGATTTATTTTTACCTAAACCTCAATTATCAATAAAATTGTCTTACATTATTTAATACTGTTAACTATGTCTACATACTAACACATGCAATTATATTTATAATATACAACAAAATAGCGGTTTACAATGTGAACGGAAGGCTAATTTGCATATTAATATTAAAAAATCGAATTTAATAAATATGTGCTTAGTATTATTGATTTCTAACTGTTTTGGTTTTATTTTAATGAATATAAGCAAAAATCTCTTCAATGAATCTTAAATGAAATCCATTAACAAGATAAAATAACTGTCATTTTATTTCTTTACTTCCTCTTTTAACTAAATACTTAAATTAGAAAAAATAACGATGAAAGACGAGAGGTGATGGAAGAGTAAGTTTCAGTTGTTCCATTTTTTATCATACTCCCCTCTGTTTTCAAATCTTTTATTATACTCCCCCTGTTTCAAATCTTTTTATCTGTATTCTTATTTAGTTTCATTGGCCTTTCTAATTTAATACAATATTCTATTACATTAAAACTTAAATACTTGCACCCGGAGGGTGCATATATTTGCTAATATATATATA
The DNA here is from genome assembly GCA_023376005.1 of Doryteuthis pealeii. Lineage (NCBI taxonomy): Eukaryota > Metazoa > Mollusca > Cephalopoda > Myopsida > Loliginidae > Doryteuthis > Doryteuthis pealeii. Next base: position 72,739,365 of record CM042170.1, on the reverse strand, counting down.
TATATATATATATATATATATATATATATATATATAAATAGAAAAAGATAAAAAATTCTTTTCTAAAAATCCGTTGCAGGCCTACCGTCAACGGGTTAATACTCATCCTCTTTGAAAAAGAGAATTTGTCTATTGTCGAATTTGAAATATGTCTTCTTTTTTCAAAAACTGTTACAATAAGATATACATGACTGTCGCTGACCGAGAAACGCGTGGCGAATGTGTTAATATTTGAAACTATATATATATATATATATATATATATATATATATATATATATATATATATATATAATAACGTTAGACAAATTTATCATATAAATCACCAGCGTCATTTAATCTTACCTTAGCGATAAAAACAAAACGATAGTTTAGACAAATAATACATAGCCTTGATAATGGTTCAGAGAAGGACCGAAAGTACTTGGTTTACTTATGAAAACTCTCCTGGACAACTCATTAAGAATGAATTTATTTCAAAACTTAATTGGCATTAAATGACCCACTGAGGTTGATATGCCGTAAAATTAAACAAACCATTAAAAATAGGTGAAATGGTTCTAATGACAATTAGCCAGACAGCCTCATTTTTGCCCATCGCACACTTGGATCATTCCATAACTCCAGAGGGGTGATACTCCTTCCCACTTTGGGAATTACTGTTCTATCGGATCTAATTACCGCACATTTTTGTGGATAATGTACTGTGTTGGCTTATTGAATTAGTTCTTTTTAATTGAATTAACCAGTTTTTAATTTTTGAAATATCACATCCATCGTCTGAAAAATCTCAACATTTACTCAGTGTCTAATGGCTGACGTGTGTTTATTTAAGGGAATCATTAGAATAAAGCAAACTGGATCTGGTGGTGAGGCTGGTTGGCTGGTTGGTTGGATTTTACATTGTGTCATGTTAAATCTTGCTGGGTTATTTTATGCCGAATACATTTTGCTTCATTAATTCTTGACTAGCAGGACATGTGGTTTGGTTTGTTTGTTTTATTTTGTTTTACGGCATATCAACCTCAGTGGGTCATTTAATGCCGATTAAGTTTTAGAATAATGTCATTCTTAATGGATACTCAATTTTTCTATATGAATACATTTTTCTATTTAACCCATAGTTGGGACCCTAACAGGTACTACCACTCCAGGTCAGAGTGGACCAGAGAGCAATGGTGATGAAGGGGTACTCCATATTCTCCAAACCTCCAAAACTGGAACACCCCTTCATCCCTATTACTCCCTGGTTCCACTCTGACTCGGAGTGGTAGTACCTGTTAGTGTCCCATCTATGGGTTATATAGAAAAACATGAGTTTATAAAAAAAATTGTGTATCCATTAAGAATGAATTTATTTCAAAACTTTATCGGCATTAAATGAACGATGGCTGGGGGTCCCAATCCTCTTGCCCTTATGGCAAGTTCCAACTCTTTTTTTATCATACATGTGCTAGAAGTCGGTGTCCTGTGTATGATGTTAAACTCCATTATAGTGAAGTTCCACTTCTGAAGCTCTTAGGAATGTGAAGCACCCCTTCATCACCATTACTCTCTGGTTCCACACTGACCCGGAGTGGTAGTAGCTTTTATGGTCCCATCTATAGTTTAAATAGAAAAACATGAGTTTATAAACAAAATTTGATTTTCCATTAAGAATGACTTCATTTCAAAACTTTGCCGGCAGTAAATGACCCACTGAGGTTGATATGCCGTAAAACAAAACAACCAACTAACCAACATGTTTAAGTAAATGTGAATGTGCATGTTTTGTGTGACCTCTGAACTTTGGGGTCATCCCTTTGATATTTTCTGACCTGGAGGGGGTTGGTTGTTTGGGGTCGGATGGTGTTTCACAACATATCAACTCTTATCGGCTGGTTGGTTGATTCGTCGGATTTTCCAGCATGTCAAACCCTGTTGGGTTATTTTATACCAAAAACGTTTTGTATTATTAGTGTTATTCGGACTATTGTCCCCATCTTCATTGTTATTTGTACAACGTTTCGGCCGATATACCCTCCGGCCTTCTTCAGGTATTTCGTTTTGTTTTATTCATTCTTGATGGGTATTCAATTTTAAAAAATCGAAACTCAATTTTTAAACACAATTTCCGGCCTTGTGCCACATCTAAGCTACGCTTAGTAAATAACTATATCCACATATTCCGGGCACCTCATGTGGTGTAATGGTTAGCAAGCTAGATTAGCAGACCATTGTTAGTGAGTTCGATTCTCACTGGGCGCCCCATATTTCAGGCCTTGTGACACATCTAAGCTAAGCTTAGTAAATAACTATATCAAAATATTCCAACAAATACACCGACTGCACTCCTGCAGAGGTAAAATCTCCTGAAATTGGGCCACCTGTTGGGCGTGGGTGGCGACCCGTGATGCTTAAGGACAGAATCCTGGTTGTTGAACTAATTAAAAAAAAATTACCCAATATATGGGACCCTAACAGGTATTACCTCTTCAGATCAGAGTGGACCCAGGAAAAATGGCGATGAAAGGGTACTACACATTCCCCAGAGCTCCAGATAACCAACCAGCCAATCGAATTCTTTTTTATGAACATTTTTTAAACTAAATTTCTTCCTTTCTTTTTTCCTTCGTTTCGTTTCGTTCTTTCGTTCTTTCTTTCATTCATGTTTTTTTCCTTCTTTCTTTCATTCATGTTTTTTCCTTCTTTCTTTCATTCATGTTTTTTTGCTTCTTTCTTTCATTCATGTTTTTTTTCCTTCTTTTTCTTTCATTCATGGTTTTTTTCCTTCTTCTTTCATTCAGGTTTTTTGCTTCTTTCTTTCATTCATGTTTTTTTCCTTCTTTCTTTCATTCATGTTTTTTCCTCTTTCTTTCATTCATGTTTTTTCCTTCTTTCTTTCATTCATGGTTTTTTCCTTCTTTCTTTCCATTCATGTTTTTTTTTTCCTTCTTTCTTTCATTCATGTTTTTTTCCTTCTTTCTTCATTCATGGGTTTTTTCCTTCTTTCTTTCATTCATTCATGTTTTTTCCTTTTCCTTTCATTCATGTTTTTTTCTTTCTTTCTTTCATCATGGTTTTTTCCTTCTTTCTTTCATTCATGTTTTTTTCTTTCTTTCTTTCATTCATGTTTTTTTTCCTTCTTTCTTTCATTCATGTTTTTTTCCTTCTTTCTTTCATCATGTTTTTTTCCTTCTTCATTCATGGTTTTTTCCTTCTTTCTTTCATTCATGTTTTTTTGCTTCTTTCTTTCATTCAGTTTTGTTCTTCTTTCTTTCATTCATGTTTTTTCCTTCTTTCTTTCATTCATTCATGTTTTTCCTTCTTTCTTTCATTCATGTTTTTTTTTCCTTCTTTCTTTCATTCATGTTTTTTCCTTCTTTCTTCATTCATGTTTTTTCCTTCTTTCTTTCATTCATGTTTTTTTTCCTTCTTTCTTTCATTCAGGTTTTTTTCCTTCTTTCTTTTAAATTTGTATGTCATTTTTTTTTTTCTTTCGTTGTCTTTCGTTTTTTTCCATTTTCACTTATTTCTGTCTTTTCCCCTTCCTTCCTTTCTTTCTTTCTTTCTTTCTTTCCTTCTCCAAAAACTTAAAACTTTATTTCGTTTTTTTTTCTTTCTCCTGTTCATTGCTTTTTTTTCTTTTTGTTCTTTTCCGGTTACACTTCCTTCTTTCTGTCGATCATGTATATAATTTCATTCCTATTTATTTCCTTCAATCTTTCTTTTCCTTCTTCCTTTCGAATTACTTTTATTTCTCTTCCTTTCTTTTTTCCTTCCTTTCACTCTTCCCTTTCTTCATTCCTGCGTCTTTCTCTCTCTTTTCCTCAACTTTAATTTTAATGCGCTAATTCTTCCAGTCTTAATCAAACTCTTCCGAACAAAAGATATTATGGCGAAAGACACTTGGAAAAAAAAAATTACCCCATGGCCATCGTCTTCATGTTTTGTCTAAAACAAATCCTTAAACTCATCTTTTTTTATCTACAAAAGCGGTCGCCATTTAGAGTGCAAATCAAGCCACATCTGTCGTGCATGTGTATGTGAAGTGTGTGCATCTGTGTTGTGTGTGTTTGTGTGAAGCGAGGTGGGGTTATGTAGCGTCCAGTGTTAATGACCTGCATCGAAACCCTACGATCTGACGGCGAAATAGACACATCGGGAACGCCCATACTTGCCTCACAATGTCAAAATCAATCTGATACATCAGTACCACAGCTATTTTTTGGCGCCGATGTTTGAGACAAGGGGCGGCAGCTGAGTGGCGGTGGGCAAGGGGTTTTATTCGACTTGGAGCAGAGATCTGAAGTCGGTTTGAGGGGACTGCGACGGAGTGTCAGGGTGGACGGCGAGCAAGAAATCCAACTGATGACCTATCAGACTCGCCAGCTCAGACCAGCCAGCCCAGCCAACCATCTTGCCGGTAGGATAACTGATAATGGCCTATTGAATAATAATAGACATCCGTTGAATCATCGAGACAAGATGTTTTATATAACGGTGTTGGGGACTGTGAATCGGTTCCAGAAATATCATTGGCGCTAAAACTCTGTCACACCAGACAAACAATTTAGCGACTATAATCATGTAATCAATCTATATATATTATATATATTATATTATATATATATATATATATATATACTAAATTATATAGTACTGTGTGTGTGTCTGCTGTGTATGTTAGTGTGTGTGTGTTAGTTGAATGTGTCTAGAGAGAGATGTCGTGTGCGTGTATGTTATTATAAGTTTAAAGAACTGGACGGTGAACTCATCAACAATACGTTCGAAAAATTAAAATAAAAGAAAATGTTGTGAATGACAAACACAATAAACAATTTTCATCCATTCCAAAAATGTGCTGCGTTTCTTTTTTCAAACACACACACACACACACACCACACACACGCACATATATTATATACTATATATACTATATTAATAACATTGGGCAGTCGTGACACATCCCACTTTGTGAACGCCTGTGAGACATTGGGTCTGTTACAAAACAACATCCCTCAGCGACACTCAAAGAAATTCCATCATGAAATTGCCTTTCCAGGATTTTAGGGATTAGAGCATGGTTGTCATTATATACACCAGACACCACTAAATATCTGAAAGGATGCTCACCTGCCTAACGATGTATTGAGAGTTTAATCCTTCAGATCACGTCCTTTCGTTGTTCCTGTCATTCATCCGTCGCTTCACCGCTCTACATTTCTGCATCATGAATGACTGCCGAATCCACAACAAACAAACTATTTTACGGGGAAATCATCAAACTGGGCCAAATGCAATCAGTGCATACCCAAATTGAAGGTTTGAAGGACTGCCCTACAAAGACATTAACTGAAGAACACTGCTATTGTTGTTGGAAGTTACTGTTAGAAGCTAGCCTGTAATATGCACCCTGGCTGGAGAGCACCACATCTACCTGTCTGGCGAAGAATTTGAGTCCAACCCGACATAAACACCAAAAATTGAAGCGGCTATTAATCAAACTGAGGTAAATTTCCACGCACAACATTCAAATGTGGAGAAGTTCCAACATTTAGATTTTAGCGATTAATCTTCCTTCAGTGAGTGCTTAATTTTATTATACCTGGGTAAAAATAACTTTCTAATACCATTATGTAGGAGTAGCGGAGAGCTCTAGAAACTGATTTATACAGACAAAAATAGAATTCTACCAAAAAGTCGCCACTTTTGGCGACAACCCCACCAATTCTTTGCGAGGATAAAACGACAAACCTCCGCCGAATTTTATTATAATGTAAGTTTCTATAATTTAATATATACTATACTTATATATATATAATATATATTATATATAAATATTATCTATATTTTCCTCCTTCATTCCTTTTCTTCCTCAATTTCTTTCTTTCTTTCTTTCTTTCTCATGCAAGTTCTTTTCACATATTTCTGTCATCTCTCTTTCTCTCTCTCTTTCTCTCTCTTTCTCTCTTTCTCTTTCACTCTTTCTCTCTCATCTCTTCTCCCCTCTTTTTTTCTCTTCTCTCCTCTCCCTTCCTTCAGCTATCTTTCTCTCCACTCTCTCTCCTTTCTCGTTTTTTCTTTTATTTCATTTCTATCCGCTGTATTTCCTTTCTCTCTATTTTAGCTACCTACTTTCAGCTTCACTTCACTCTTACCTTTCTTTCCTTCTATCCGACTGTGCTGACGGTAAACTTAATCTACTTTCAGTTCTTTCTATTTTTCGTTACTATATGCTATTTATCTATTTGTTATTCGCACACCAACAAGTCACACACACACACACACACTCTTGGTGTGCGAAGGACTGACCACAAATACACCGCAGCACACACACTACCACACACCACACACACCAACAGGTTCAGCCTACCTGATAGACAGTAAATTTCACACACCCGCAACCCATAAACAATCAAAGAATATCTGGAATGTTAGTCTCGAGACACAATAATCAATAAAAAAGAGATCACATGATGCACTGTTGAATAAAACAAACAAAAAAAAAAAAATGAAAAATAAAAAACATAAAAATAAAAATAAAGACCTTGCTTATGAGGTCGACATCAAATGTGAATAATTTGAAATAAAAAAAACAGAACACGCATCAGACACACAGACCATAAGCACCACGCACACACCACATACGCTTACATTTTTACACAGCACACAAGCACACACACATCACACACACTTACACACACCACAAACACACACATAGCAAGCCACCCCCAATCCACCACACGATACACACACCAGAAATTTGTAAGACGCCAAGACACGAATGAATTGAGACAGCCGCCTAAGACAACTCAGTTCCATATCTCTTCTGACTGATGGGATTTTTCATCCCCAAAATTTAAAAGAATAAAATGACAGGATCGTTATCAACAAAACATTCATAGTTACCTTCTTTTTTATCTTTACACTCGCATTGCTGACAGCCTTCAAAAAAATCACCAATAACAAAACCAATATATACACAATGCTTCAAGCGAATTACAAAACCCTTCTTTTATCTTTATTTATATTTTTATTTCTTTTAGTTATTTTCTTCCATTTTTCCTTTGCTTTTCTTCTCTACTTCTCATGTCATGTTTCTTTTCTTCTTCTTTCCCTTCTTCTCAGGCCCGCTTCTTTCTTTTTTTTCTTCTTATACGTTCTTTCTTTTCATGCCTGCTTCTTTTATCTTTCATTTCTTTCTCTTGCCAGTTATCTTTTCTTTCTTCCTTCTAATCTCTTCTTTGTTCTATTTCTCATGCCATTTTTCTTTTTTAAATCTTTCCTTTCTTGTCTCACGCCTGCTTCTGTTTCTTCATTCTTCGTTTGCCAGTTTCTTTTTCTTCTTCTCTTTCTCTCTTTCTTTCTTCTTTCTTTACTTTCTCATGCCCAATTTTTCTTTCTTTTTCTTCTATTATTCTTTAAATTTTTCTTTTTTTCCCATTCTCTTTTCATTCCCCACTTCGCATCTTCTAACCTTTTTTCCTGTTTTCTCTTTCCACATTGTTTCTATATATAATATCTATTCTATCTTTTATCTATTTTCTTCTTTCTTCTTTCTCTAATAATCTCCTTTCTCTTGATCTGCTTCTCCTTCAACGTATTGTCCACATTCTAAAATAGTAAAAAAGATTGAAAATATGCCGTAAAACCCAACCAACCAACCAACCAACAAACAAAAATGTAGCTTATGATATAATCAAACATCTTACAAATCTTCCTATATATTGTATCTGATAACCCAATAAAGGTTGATATGCCACAACATTTCAACAATTTCTCAATCTTTCCTTTACGACGCCCTGTCGGCTGGGGTTAGAATGCACCGACTGCACCCTGGCAGAGCGGTAAGGACTTCACCCCGATGGGCGCCCCCTGTTGGCACCGTGATGGTGGGCGACCCGTTGTGCATAAGCATAGAGAGCCGAGGTATGAGCAGTTTTCATGACATGCAATACTCCACTTTGGTCCTATCTTGGCTAGGACGGGCGGTCGGAGAGCCCCCCCTCCGATCAATCGGCTGGTCACGTCAAGCCTACACCTATATTGATTTCCCAACCCTATTGCCCTTATGCAAGCCCCCAACCCCTTTTTATCTTGGTGCTAGAAGGCGGTGGCTGCGGGCTACATGTCCTGGAATTGACGTTAAACTCTATCTTGATGGTGAGGTTTCCAGTTTTGGAGGTTTGGGAATGTGGAGCACCCCTTCATCACCATTGCTCCCTGGTCCACTCAAACCCGGTAGTGGTAGTACCTGTTAGGGTCCCATATATGGGTTAAATAGAAAAATGTATTTTATAAAAAAATTGTATTATCCATTAAGAATTGATTTATTTCAAAACTTTATCGGCATTAAATGACCCACTGAGGTTGATATGCCGCTAAAACAAAACAAACCAACCAAATCAAGCTTTCTTGTCGTGTGATAATTTCCCGTATTATTCGAAAGAACATAAATCCATTTATTCTGGCACCAATGTCCACCATACAGCGCACCCCTAATCCCAGCATCAATCTGACAGACAACGAATCGAATTTTTTCAAAACAGCTTAAGAATTTCTACACCGGTACCTGTTTATAGTAAACAAAAAATTCAACTGTCGCGATTGGAAATAAGTCACGTATACATCATACCATTCTGACACAATATCCTTTTATTTAAATAAACCTAAAATATACATTTGTAAAAACAATTTTTCTTTATTTTTAAAATAAACATCCATCTGTCATTTCTTCTTCTGATTATAAATATAACAAACTATATTTAAGTAAAAAAACGCGTCTTTTGTTTTTTTTAAAAAACTGTTTATCATAATTACACAAAACTACACAAAAAAACAACCAATCGAACAATATATATTATGTTTACAAAATTAGAGAAATGTGATTTATTTAAAAAATATTTCTGCTAGACGGAGTGCTTACGTTGTGTAGCAGTTTGATAGGCGTTAGCAGTTATTATATTATAACCTACTCAATAATATCACTTTCTTTATAGCTTTAATCATTCCAGTGACGTGTTAAACGTGATCTATGTTCAAACAACGTTTATAATTAAAAAGAATGCTATTGACTATATTTAACTAACATACTATGAGATACTAGTAACAAATAAGTCTAAACAATACGTTCTAAATATAAAAACACTGTTCTCTTCTGGTTAATAAATTTTTATAATTTGAAAAGAAGATGCCTACGCCGAAGTAACAACCTATCCAGCATGAAAACTAATAAGATAATAGTGCCGCTAAAAATCCGAGTTCTAAACAAACAGACCGAAATTATTGACGTTCGATGAAAGCAAAGCGATATGGCCTGCCGGTTTGTCTACAGTGATCTTCTTGTCCAGACTCATATAACCTACCTCTATGCGACACTCTCTTCGATAGAACTCCTTCTTGTCCAACTCAGAGCGTTTTGAAAAAGGTTCCATCGAGTCTGACCAACTAAATTACCCTGAGATCTAGGTATAAACTCAATGGGGCATCAGCTTATGGCTGGTAGACTTACTGCGTTTATCTCTAGAAAATTCATTCTTTTAAGTCTTCTGAATTAAACTCATATACATATATCATATATTACGACCCAGTATTCTTTTTTTCACTTCTACCTTTTTTTTTTTTATGCTTTTTCTATCCTTTCTTTTCTTCTTTCTTCTCTTCTCTATCTTTCTAACATCTTCTTCACCTTTTTGTCTCATCATACCTGCTTTCTTTTTCTTCTTTCTTTCTTTCATTCTTTACTACCTTCTTACCTTCATTGTTTTCTCATCCTCTTTCTTTCTTTCTTCTTTCTTTCTCTTTTCTTATCTTCTCACTTCTTTTTTCTCAACCTGCATTCATTTTTCTTCTTCTTCTCTTCTTACTTCTTTTTTTTCTCAGCCTGCTTTTCTCTTTCTTTCTTTCTTTTCTTTCTTTCTCCCTTTTTTTTCTCATGCCTGCTTCTTTATCTCTTTTTTTCTTTCTTTCTTCTTTCTTCTTCTTTCTTTCTTTCTTCTTAATCACTTTCTTTGATCTATTCTCCTTCTACCTTTTTGTCTAATGTTTGGTCCTTCTTTCTTTTATGATTTTCTTCTCCCTCCCCTTCTCCCTTTCTCCCTTCTCCTCCTCCTCCTTTCTCTTCCCTCTCCCTCTCCTCCCCCTCTCCCTTCTCCTTCTCCCTCTCCCTTTTCTCTCCTTCTCGTAAATCTTCTTCTTCCCTTACAAACTTTTTATTTTATATTTCGGTCCACCAGTCCCATTCCCGTTCTATTTATAGCATCTCATCAAACAAACTTTCAACCACCCACATTTCTCACTCCCCCCCCCTTCTTTTTTCCTTCAAACCCCTCCCTTCCTAAACCTCACTCCCCCACCGAACCCCGCAGCTCGTGAGCCCGCTCAAAGTCGAACAATGGCCTCTGTTACCCATCAGTATTGGTCGCATTTACTTCCGTTCAATATACTTACATTGTCAAGTGCTGTCGAAGTGCCACGACGCTTAGCGGGGGTGGGGGTGGGTCGAGGATGTCCTTGGGATTAATGCGGGATTGTGGGCGGAGGGAGTGAGGGTCTGGAGTCGAATCTTCGCCTCTATTGGCTAGAAGAGGGACAGCTTTGTCGGATTATTATTGATTCTGATTGCTAACGTGCACGCTGCGACTTTCACGCACGCATGCCAGCAGAACCTTTTACATGGACCCACTTCAAAAGGCGGCATTTTGAAGAGCCTATTACAAATATTAGAACGGCCAACACCGCGTTGTAGTTGTCTGTTTTTTTTTTTGTTTTTTTTCACGCTATCCTTCACTATCTCATTGGCCTGTCTTTGCTAACTCTTGAGAATTTGCGACTATACTTTGAAGGTTCCGTTATAGAAAACAGAATTTGGCGTGAGATACCTACCACTATGCGTTGGGTGCCGGTTTGTTTATGACTAGCGAAATCAAGTGGGACTTTGGTTTTGCGTCTATTTAATGGCATATCAATACCTAATGGGTTATTTAATGCCGAACCGAATATTGCGTTAGATGTCTACACTATTGTGTGGTGGTCTGTTATACTAGGAATCAGTAGCGATTTGCTTCTTGGTCTATTTAATGGCGTATTCAATACCTTATGGCGTTATTTAATGCCGAACCAGAATATTGCGTTAGATGTCTACACTATGTGTTGTGGGTCTGTTTATGATAGAAATCAGTTAGGATTTGCTCTTGTCTATTCTCAATGGGCATATCAATACCTTATGGCGTATTTAATGCCGAAACCAGAATATTGATTGCGGAGCGTCATTTGGATTTGTTTTTAGTCCATCTTGATGGTGATATCTAATACCTTAGGGCATTATTTTGCATTTCACTAGCGCTAATCCTGGAGGTTCGGTATTGCATTTTCACTTAGCGCTAACACCCTGGGAAAGGTATGAATCATTCTCTCCCTCCAGCTATGGGTAAATAGTAGGGGCAGACCGGGCTCTTAACCTTGATTTAGGCAACCGCGTTATAGGCAGAAGGAAAACTCTGAATTCAAACCTGTTGAACTCCGCTAAAGAAATTGACCTTGGACACATCCTGCTCGTGCAGGGGGTTGAGTAATATATATATTGAAATGCTTGAAACCATAATATTGCCGTGAGTACCTACACTGGCTTGGTGGGTCTGATTAATGACTAGGAAGTCAGTGGGATTTGGTTGGGGTATTTTGATGGCCATACCAATACCTTATTGGCCTATTTAATGCCGAAAATTTTATACAATTGTATATGTTTGCATTTATAATCATAAATACATTTTGTTTGGTTCGGGTTAGCTCAGTTAGTTAGAGCGTTCGGCTAAGGAAACCCACAAGGTCCTAGTTTCTTCATTCCGCGTCTCGCCAACTCAGCGTTATTTGAGTAGCACAGGGATCTGTGCGATAAGTAAGGAGCTGATAGTAGGTGTTAGATGCAAAAACAACTTGCGTCTAGCGACTAGTGAAAATGGATAGACTCCCTCGCTTAATTGGCTGATTACCGACATTAGCGCGACTGACGATTCGTTTAATGGCATTTATGTTTCCATTTTTTTCATTCTCTTAATATTTGTCTTATATCTATTTTCTTATTTTTCTTTGATTTTCATTCTTTCATTTTTCATCTTTCACCATTCCTCTATTTTTTCTTTCTCTTATTTTTACCTTTTCATTCTCCTAATATTTTTTCTTTTTTTTTCTTTTCTTATTTTTCTATTTCAATTATCTATTTTCCTTTTCCCTCATTCATTATATTTTCATTTCTTTTATTCCTTTCTTCCTTCTTAATTGTCTTATTTCATTCATTTATTTTTCCTTTGCATTTCATTCTCTTATTTTTCATTTTTCTCATTCCCTCATTTTTTCATTCACTTATTTTCCCTTTCTCCATCTCCTAATATTCTTTTCTCCCTTTTTCTTATTTCATTACTCTCCTCTTTCTTTTTTCCTATTTCATTATTTTTTCCTTATTTTTCTTCTATTTTCATCCTTATTTCAATTATTTTATATTTCTTATCATCTCTTATTTTCCTTTAATTCTCTAATTAACTTTTAAAATTTTTCTTTCCAATATTTCTCTTGGATTTCTTTCTCTTCATTTTAATTTTTCCCATTTCCCCCATTTTCATTCAATTTATTTTCCCTTTCATTCTCTTATTTTTCTCATTTTTTTCTTCTCTTATTTTACTTTTATTTCTATTCTCTTATTTTTTCTTTCCCCATTCCATTATATATTTTCTTTTTTTTTAAGTCTAAAAACATGAATTAATCGTCAACATGGAAACTTGTTGACTGTTCATCTAATATGTTTTATGAATCATAGAAAAATATTACTTTTCCGAGTTGAAAAAAGAAAATTATTTTTCTACTATAATGAAACCTGACACACTGCAGAACAAATTATCCGATGTTTCTACTAAGCGATCGATATCAGCTGAAACACGCACATAATACAACAATATATATATATATATATATATAATATATATATATATATATATATATATATATATATTTGGGGTTAAAATATGTAAAATAATTCGACAATATTATAGAAAATAGGGAAAACAAGGTGTCCAAAATATAATAAATTCATCTTTTTGGACCACTTAGTTTTCACACACACACACACACACACACACACACACCACACACAACACACACATATATATATTATATATTTGTATATGTATAAGTATTAACTTACGCTGGGTATAAGAACGCATCGTTTGGAAGCGCACAATATCCAGAGGTTAAGGTTGAGAAAAAACAAATACAAGTGGCTCAATACAATGTTAGAGAAAATTTATTTAAGATGAAATGAGTAACCTACTCGAGGCTCATATATATATATATATATATATATATATTATATATATATATATATATATGTATATATATATATATATTAGTAAATGAAGAAAAACTCTTAAACTTGCTTCATTACAATAATTTATTTCAACCGTATTAATGACGGCATCTTCAGGTATCGCCAAGAGTCATTGTTCTGTTATTAACCTGAAGATGCCGTATTTAATATGGTTGAAATAAATTATTGTAATGAAGCAAATTTAGAGTTTTTCTTCATTTACTAAATTTCTTGCTCTGTCCTGTTACTCACTGGTATTAGTCACATGAGCTCATCCTTTATGTCTACCTGCATCAGCTTGGTTAAACCACACATGGAAAGACCCTAACTTACGGAAAAAAAAACTATATATATGTATATATATATATTACTATATATATATGTGTGTGACATTTCATGGTGTGTGTGTGTGTGCTGTGTATTTTGCACTATCATAGCCTTGAAAACGAGGCTAGTAATCAACGACCAGTGTTATCAGAAAGATGCTCCAATATCTGCCGAAGAGCGTTAATATATAAATAAATTGAATAGGTAAATGATTAAATAAATAATAAATAAAAGGTTTAGCTTTTTTTTTATTACCATTGGAACAATTATTCCACAAACGTTCGGTTCTGCCTATGCCATTCATCAGGTAAACGAAATTGCTTTTTTTTGAAAATGGATACAAATGTTATGAACTATGGTTTAAATGTATGTACGTTTTTAAAACTGTATTCTCGTGTTCCATGTTTTACGTGATTGCGTGTGTAATGTGGGAATGCCATCCTTTTTGTTATATAGGTGTGCGTATGTAGTATGCGCGTACGCATTGAAAGTGTGTGAGCGACTACCACGTATATAATGATCGTATCCACGCTGTGTGTGCATATGAATGTGCGTACCTTGTGTGTGGTGTTCTTGGTGACGGATAGATTTTCTGTGATAATAGAGAGCTTTCCTTCTTTTTCCCAATAAAGTTTCTTTAATGTTCACTATAAATGTTTGTTTCCTTTTTCGCGGTTTATTCTTTCTTTCTTTTTCTTTCTGTTCTTTTCTCTTTTTCTTTTCTACTTTCATTTGTCCTCCTCTTTTTTCTTCCTTTCTTTCTACTCTCATTCTAGATTTCACTATCTTCATCTCTCTTCTCACTCTCTCTCATACTTTTCATATTTTCACACCAGTTCCTTTCTTTTATTTTTGCTAGTACTCTTACGTTCACCCCACCTATTTCTTCTTTCTCTTTCTTTCTTTCTTTCCTTCTTCCCCTCCTTTCTTTATATCACTTCTTTCTTTCTTTCTTCCTTTCTTTCTTTCCTTTTCATCCTTTCTTTTTCTTTCTTTCTTTCTTCCTTCTTCTTCTTCATCCTTTTCTTTCTTCTTTCTTTCTTCTTCCCCCTCCCTTCCTTTCTTTAATTTCACTTCTTTCTTTCTTCTCCCCTTCCTTCCTTTCTTTTCTTTCTTTCTTTCTTTCTATTCAAGTAATTTAAAAGTCATATTCCTTGACCGATTCTCCTCATCCCGATGCCACAATTCTTGAATCCATAGATAAGCACAACTCGACAATTCCGTTCACAAATAATCAATAAAAAAATGTTTTTGCATTGCATCATTACGTTGCAGACTCATCGATTTATCTTGTAACAAAATGGGATCAGATAAGTCTGTAACTTTGCACTTTTATTAGTCATTTTTGATCTCAAGCACCGGCTGTTGCTTGATTATTACATGGGCGTGAAACTGACAGTTCACTAAAGTGCTGTTAGATTTCTTTTATCATAGGATAGGACAGTTAGCTACGTGCAAATTGTGCGTATTCTCTAAAATGCGTTCTTAGATGGTTGTCTCCGGAGTGAGTGTCCGAGTCTTTTCCCTCTTTCGGATCACCCTGCGTAATTGACTGTGCGGTGTTCTCATATTAAAGAAGTGGTAACTTTAGGCAAGCAGGGTAATAGAGGTTAAATAATGGCGTTTTGGGCCTCGCCAGCTTTCAAGTGTTTGTGACTAAACAGGGTAACCATTGGCTTTAGTACGGAATGATTGGTGTGGTATGTGATCTGCGTTCCTGATCCCTGCGCATTTGCTCTGGAATACGGGTTAAGTTCGTTTTTTTATGTATCGGTCTAGCACCAGGGAGGCGGGAGGGAAATTTGTAGTGGCGATGAACAAAAGTCTCTGCTAGCCGTCTTTTGTAAAATCTATTGCTAGTATTTCAAGTCGGAAAAACCAGCCAGTGATATGTTCTCTTGCCTGAAATATAATGTTTTTTCTATGTTGTTGAATGTGGTTTTGATTTTGTTGCTTCTTCGCTGTGAAGATACGAGGATATGTATACTCATCCGAATATCTGGGTGAAGAAGGCGCAAGTGTGAACAAGTGTAAACACTTGGCACTCAATCCTGTCCATTGTAAGTGATAGCCAGTCAACCCGATAGGTTGAAATCCCATCGAAGACCCCTTTATTGTTGTATGTCTGCCCAGAAGAGTAAAGTAGGTGTTTCAACGACGATGGGGTAGTAGTTTGGTTTCGTTGGTTTGTTTACGGCATATCAACCCCAGTGGGTCATTTAAATGTTCGATACAGAAAACTTTTGAAAATACATCATTTCTTAATAAACACAATCTTTATTTATAAATACATTTTCTATTTAACCTTAGAGATGCGACCTAACAGGTACTACTACACCGGGTCAGAGTGCGTGAACAGGGAGCAATGGTGATGAAGCGGCGTGCTCCACATTTCCTCCAAACCTCCAAAACTGGAAAAACCTCACCAGAATATTAGTTTTAATCGTCCCATTCCCAGGACGGATGGACCCTCCAGCCAGCCGCCTGTCTCACCCACCCATTATGATAAAAAGTCAATGGGGCCTTTGCCATAAGGACAATTGCTTGTCGGTGCCGTCACTATAGGTGCTAGGCTTGACATTCCACTCCAGCCGCATTGATCGGAGGCAGGCATTCGTACAACCGACGGTTCTAGTCCTAATTAAGACGGTCTAAGTGGGCTATCCGTGGCCTCGTCCAGTCTTGCACTCCGTGCACTAGCCTACAATACCTCTACCAACAGACCCGCGTCTCCTCTCTGCTCAGTGCAGTCGCCAGACCTCCCTCCTCCTGCATTAGGTTATCCACGATGACTCCACTTAAGCAGTGTCCTCCCTATTAGCAGCGAGGCTCTGAAAGTTCAGTGTGTCTATGACGTCTCTCATAGCACGCCGTTTCACCAGGCCCGCACAGGGCGGCAGCAGATAGTAGTCGTGTATGTCTGATAGTGGTGCAGGTTGTAGCAATACATTGTATCTACATGGGGTTATGTATCATTGGTCATTCTGTAACTTGTACCGCGCTGGTTGCCCCTGGCACTGATGTGTTCAAGGAGCAACATTTTTAAGTATAAATATACGTACCTGTTGTCTTCTAGTTTATTTGGCTTGCATATGGTGTAGTATTCGGATTGACTTCGTCAAACAGAGCTTGTGACGTGTCAGGAAAGGTAGCTAGGCATTGCTTTAAGTATTTTCCAAAGGAGCAATGATTTATTTGTACAATGTTCTTCTACGCTGGACACAATTGGTATAATCATGTGGTGTTGAGCTAGCTTTGTATTCGCTTTTATATAAAATGTTTTAGAACCTTGGAAGGATGATATTTCTTTGTTTTTTATGGTGATGCCAAGATTTATAAATTATAAAAGCTCTTATATATATATAAACACATACACACCATTACACTACTGAATAAACAAATATAATAATAATAATAATAATAATAATAAATGATTAAATTCATTTATATTTAAATCCAACACGAAATATTATACATCACCATGGACACCAAACACAAATTACGCACTCTTTAATACGCACATACATATGCACGTGCACCTCACGCGACAGATACAGTCATAAACGTCACAACCAACGCGCATTCAATGGACATGCGCATAGACAACATACCGCGATAAGTACAAAAAACCCGCGCATTCACAGTAAACATACAACACTAGAAATACAGTATATAAAAAAATAACATCATTTAAAAAAAAAATCATTATAAAAGGAAATGCCATAACTCAGACTGCTTCATTCCAGTGATCTTTTGAAAAAGAGATATTATTTGAATCAAGAATTAAATACAGTTAACACACAACACTAATAATTATTCTTCCTTTACCACCTGCAATTGTGATAGCTTCAAACCAACCTCCTAAAACATCATTATATATATATATATATATATAATATATATTATATATAGTATCCAATTGCCGCTTTAACTTTTCCGTCGCAGTGTATCAGTAATAATTCAAAAGTGCTCAATATATTAAAAATACAGGAGCAGTAATAAACTAATAATATATACAGCAGGAAAAGATAAAGAGTCTACCATGGTTTCAATATAGATTGAAATGATTTCTTCAAGGACCCTACCCTACCGTTAACTAAGTCGATGTGATTCTTTAGTAAATTTAAAAATATTTTTCCGTGGAGAATTAACGTGTTGAACACCTACGTTATTTTTTCTCTCAATCTTTGGCGGCAGTTGGCATATTATATATATATATATATTATATAATAATATATATATATATAACTATATATAATAATCACATCATATTATATTATGGATATCAATATTCCGTTTACTACTGGTATTCATGCTTACTGCATCATCGACGAGATGCTAAAAATGATTGAGATTAAAAAAAAACACTATGCTTAGTTATTTCATTATTGTACGTTTCTCACTCTCATTTCTGTCTTCGTACGCCTGTCTGTCTGTCTGTCTCTCGCTTTTACGTGTCCAATACTCATCCCATGTATTATGGTATTGGTCATCATTAATGCGTGACCTTGTGCCAGTCTTATTAAATTAAGCTTCCATTCATGTTGCCTACGGATCAGGCCAGTATTTCCCCTTCACCCGTAACCATTATATTCATGCAAGACTCACCTTGAGCCACACACGCCACCAATCGAAACACAAAAGATGCGGAAAAACTCGATGTGTCCTCTATAAATTCATCCTGCTCTAAAAAATCACTGAAAAAGACCCACGTTTGTGCCCCCGCGGCCCTCGCAGCCCCATAAACCTTTATTCTCTTTTTTTTTTTATCTTGCTTTCCATTCTTTCTTCGCGCTTATATCCAAGGGAACTATTTTTCGTAAACGAGGCTTATAAATGGTAATAAACGGTCAATAACTTCGATTCGGGATTCGATTAATATAATATGCCTATTAGATGCATGGCTATTAACATATACAGTATTTTATTTCATAATATATATTATATAATATATAATATATATATATAATATATTATATAGGCATACATATATATATATAGAAGCCACATTATAATATATTATATATATATATATATATATATATATATATAGATAGACAGTATACATATGTACTAACGTACACATTATATATATGCATGCATACATATAAACATACATATATATATATATATATATACATTTTATAATATATATATATATATATATATATATATATATATATAGAGTCATATGTAACATATGTTACATAACATACATACGAACATATACATATATATAATCATACACATATAGGTATATATACAGACATTATATATATATACATATGTATATATCGTACGATTACATATATATACATATAACACATATGTATGCATACAACATAGATCATTACATATGTATATATACATATATACATACATGCCATATATATATATATATATATATAGATAGATAGATAGATAGATAGATAGATAAGATAATACTTATGCCACACACAAGATATATATATGTTGTGTGTTATATATATGCCAATTAATAATGTATATACATATATATACAGTATATATATGCAACATATGTATATGTATACAGAATACACATATACATATACATATATATATATACATATAAGATATAGATACTCAACAGTCAATACATTATATATACATACGATACATTATATACATATAGAAATATGTATGCATACACTACACTATATTAACATATAATATATATATATATACATATATGTATATATATATTTAATATATATATATATATATATAAATATACATATATATATATATATATAAATATATATATGTACGTATATACCTACATGCAGTATATATATATACACAGCTACATAAAGCATACGTATGCACACACACACACACACACACACACACACACGCCATTTATATATATATATATAATATAATACATATATATATATATATATATATACTTCAAGTAGGCTTGATTTTAAGACCCCATCTGTCTCCCTGAATTTATTCCTAAATCATACTTGGCAGTCTGTTCAGATCTCTATCAGTCTTAGCCGAATTTTCGAAATATGGATCCTGTTTTATATATTTATCACTACTTGTAATCCATTAATATCAGTCCGGTAAAGCCACAGTCTCTCTCACACACACACACCTCTTTCACTCTCTTTCGGCCATATCTAATCTACTCATATCTAATCTATCGATCTATCTATCTATCCTATCGATCTATCATTCTATCACATCTATCTAAATCACAGCACTTTTCTTCTCTTTTTCTCGCCCCAATCTTTCCTTTCTTTATCAATCTGTCCATATCAGCACCGGTTAGTTGTACTTGGTTAGAGTCGCAGGAATGCGACTCGTTCTACCGAGTTACAATTCCTGGACGAGACGTCACCAGTTCACATATTCTAATTACCCTCGGGAAAGGTATGAATCCAACTATTCTCCCTCCAGCTAATGGATAAGTAGTAAGGCAGACTGGATCTTTGAGCTCTGTTAGCTAACCTGTCAAGGAGAAGTGAAAACTGAATTCAAACCTTGGTCACTACTAAGATAAGGTTCAGGCCACCTTAGTGATAATATTTCAATTAAAAAAAATCTCTATTCTTATCTCTCTCTNGGGTTATGGGTTATAAGAACTGACAACAAAAATCAGATTCCTAACGTTAAAACTCATTTGAGCATTTCATTTTAAAGATCGTCAGCAAAAATATACACAAATACCTCATTTCCGCAGGATTTTGATGACAAAATGACTTCAAAATTTCATTATTTCAATAATAAATCCAAATAAAATTGATATTTTTCATTACATACAATGAATAGAAAATATATTCAATGTTTTAAATTTGCATTTTTTGTTGAAAATTGTGTTAAAAGCCCTAAACTATATAAATTATGTAACAACAGAACTGAATTGTTCGTGTATTTTCCTTTCGAGGAAAATGCAGGTCTGATCTGGTGGCACAATGATTTGGTTATAATGTGCTTGTGCCTTGCTTCCTGTTCATACACAATCTGTGAAGCTTCTGTTGTTAATTTAACAGTTTTTTCCACACCTGTGGAGTGGCAGGTAATTTTGGAAATTTCAGTTCTGTTCCATTCAGTAGGGATTCTAAGAGTTCATTTGTGGAAAAATCTTCTGGAACTGCAGGTTCACAATCCCTCTTTGTGAGAGGTCAATCAGAGTTGACCAATGTGTAGCTTCAAAATTGATTGAAGTAATTTTTTTCAATCTTTTCTTTGGCAGTTCGCTACTTCTGAAGAAAAAAATGAAAATTTATCCAAACTTGATTATATTTTTGCAATGTAATTTGAATAAAACTTATAATTATTCTTGCAAATGACATAACTAATTAGGTATGAATAAATGTTAACATACCGAATGGGACAAAATCTTTTTTATGGCCTCTTCCCTCACCTCCAATTCATTGGACTTCAACATTGACAACAAAATGTTTTCTGGAAGTAAAGCAAAAGCATTGTGTTGTAAATTTTTTAATGCAACATTCTGAATTTCAGTTGACTGTTGCTTTATTCTCTGGAACATATGAAAGATTTACAATTGTTGGTTATAGAAATTATTGTCCCCTTTTATTTCAAACCAACTAACTGCATATACTTGTATGACAAATTGGACAATGTTGCATAATTCATCAGAGGGTTTTGGTGGATATGCACTTCTGGTCCATAGGCAGATTAACCTGATAGCTAAAGTTAGCCATCTTGCTTGATTCAGAGGTCCAATCTTCCAGGAAGCAAATCTAGTGTTCACTTTACCTCGAGAAATACCTACAGCATATTCAAGAAGTAGTCGTTGGTCACCATTAGGTCATCCATTGCCTTTGCAGGGAGATAAAAATTATCCAGATGGCCACTGATACATTCAAATTTTACCTGGAGCAAATGATGGTAATTACTTTCACAAAGTTTCCCCAAAGGGCCAGTGAAAGTTGTTGGACTTCTTGTAGTTCCATCAATAGATTTAAATACCGCTCTAAATGGAAGTTCATTTTGATGAAGCGAACAGCCAATTGTGTGCACCTTCCTTTTTATTTTTTTCTCCAGAGCTGTCACCCTCCCTGTTTTACAACCAGTGTTTGTACTGGTATTGTCTACCAGAACTGCCTTAACAGTATTTACACTGTAGTATTCTTCTAGAACAGCAGCAACATCCTCAGCTAGATGAATACCAGTTGCACCAATGTTGGGTATGACTCGGTGGGTGAGATATTTACTGGAAGTGCCAATCTCTCTTGTAAATGTTAAGTGGCGCTCTTGTCCCTTGCTCTTTTTAATCTTTTTCACACCATTCTCTTCAATCTCATTGTATAGCAAAGTGTCTTTATCCACTCTGCAATCAACTCCAATGCAGATGAGATTGTCATAATCTTGAACATGCTTCTGATAGTTAGCTACCTTTACTCTTGCTTTTTCCCTATCTATTTTAGATTTGTCTAAAATAATGTCTTTTAACGGAATACTTGGATTAAGAAGTCCCATATCCTGTAGATCTAACAGAAAGGCATTAGCAAGACAAGCCCCAAGATTTGATGATATATCACCCCTAATAAGTTCCATAGAATATCTTGGGACTTTTAAAAGACTGTAATGACCCTTCAACATTCTCCCTAGCTCAAAACTGTCATCCACGGTTTCTTCACTGGAGGACGTCTGTTGAAAAATATCAGACGTCGAGGATGCAACACATGAAGAATCTTGTTGCTGTCTGTCTAACCTTTCTGCATCCACTGAAATTTTGTCTTTGTATTTTTGACAGCATCCTTGTCAATAGGTCCCAGCTGGAAACTGCCTTTTGGACCTGTTTTCTCTCTCTGATCTTTTAAATATTCCCTCTCTTCAATGGGAACCTGAAATTTCAAAATTTGCATGTGTTTAATAACAGGTCTAGCATACATGACAAATATTAAGGAAAATGTCATATCATTTACCAGAAAAAGGATATTATCAGAGATAAATTTAAATTTAAAAAATCGAGACATGAACTTGTTCAAATTAAACAAGTAAAACACAATCAAGCATAGAATTAAGATTACCTTCTTGTTAGGAGGACAAGTGCAAAACTATGTGCCTTGTTTGGCAATTTCTTTGTTGCACTTCACAGCAAAGTCATCACATCTTAAGACGGGCAGTTTACAGCAACATGAAGAAATATCAAATAATCTGTCCAGCTGTTCCTCCATTCTTTTCACTTTGCATGTGGTGAGAGATTTTCTGTTAACCTGTTTGGCCTTCTTGAAACAAAATATACCCACCTTCTGCCTATATAATGTTCCCTTAACAAAAAGCAATTGTGGGTTCACTGCTTGCCAAATACTGATTATTTCCTTTGCAATCAATTTGGAAATCTCAAAATTTTTCAAATGGGGATAGGTATTTTTAAGAAAATAACTAAACTGGATAACTTGTCGTAAAGTTGGGTTTAGTCTTATCCAAAAGACAAGGTGCTCCAGAAAATTTTTTGGAACTGGATGTCTTTTTACAGACATTTTTATCTGAAAATAAAAATAGAAATAAATGAAAAAATTATAAATCAAACTGTTTTAGGCTATCTTCCAATTTCATATAAAAAAGCCTGGCAATTATGGTAAGGAGATGGGTTTGGTTTGAGTTAGGATTAAGCTGGGGCTAAAATTCTGGCATGAAAAGACAGGACCCCCTCCTCCAAATAGCCACTAATTTATGGTAAATTCAAAAATCAAATTGATTTTAAAATAATCCAAAAATTATTAGAAAATCTTTTTTTTTTTTTTTTTTTTTCATCATGAGAGGTTGAGTAAAACACACTAGGTATATCCAATTTGTAGAAAACCAGTGTTTTTACAAAACAACCCCCCTCACGTTTCAAAGAAATTTACAAAAAAAATCAGAGAATTAACCGATTTTAATGAAATTTTCAGTGTTGATTTATCAATAAATGAATTTTATAATGCATTAGTCATTTGGTAATTCTTTTTCAATCGAGAGTGATAAATTTGTTTTGTAAACACGGATTTTACAACAGCAAATTGACTTTAAAATGTTTTAAATGTATTAAAACTAAATTGCATAATATTATTTTACTTTTTAAAATTTTTTTTTAACTGATGCTCATTATGTTACTACTTTTCAATTTAGACAAAAATTTGACCTTAAATAATCGATTTAATTAATTTTAATTCCTTTTTAAAAATTAAGGCAGACGAAAAGTTGGTATTCTTAAAACACACACACACCCTTAGGTAGCTTAAGGTTTTCGTGTATAAAATAGTATCAGCTACACTTTTCACTATAAAACTGGAACATAACCGTATTTTAATAATTTCAAAGAGAAAATTTAATTTGAAACAAAATAAATAGAAAGAAAGAACGGTATTACTTACCAAAATAAAACTTCACCGCAGAAAGACAAAACTCGCGTTTTTTTGTTTTTTGTCTAAATTAAAGTCACTTAAAATACAAAATGATGTAGATTAGACAACCTTTTCTTTCCTTTCTTTTTCAAATAATCAGTATCTTGCATGAAAATAAAAAATACTAATTATTTTTACAATTTAAAACAAACAGTAGACGAATAACAGCATCTGCGAAAGTCCGAGAACACTAAAAACAAACTATATTTATTTTATTTTGACTAAAACGAAAAAAAAACTTAGTTTTATGGCCTTTTATTTATAATTAAAATTTTATTTTTTTCCTATTGAAAAATAACAAATCCTGAATGTTAGAGAGAAAAAAAATAAAGAAGCGATTTTTGTGAAAAAATCGCTTCTTTATTTTTTGTTTAAATCTCAAACCAAAACAAATCTAAACCAAAAACAACCGTTTAATCTCCATTTCGTCTCTACAAGTAAATATTTTTTTATTATTTATAATGTTTATTTTTTTAATATAAATTATTGATATCAAAGAAAAGTTTCAATTGAAAAAGATAAATTTTAAATCATATTTAAACATTTCTTTCCTCCACAGTACATAATCTTTCGACTGCGGTAAATTCTCCCTACATCACGCACGGAAGCCACATTCCTGAGCCTTAATTTTCAGCCTTTAAATTCGTTTCCTCAAAAATTGGTAATGATTTGGGAAAAAATATTTTGTGTCGTTATTT
>CM042170.1:72662113-72709613 GCA_023376005.1 Doryteuthis pealeii | reverse complement strand
AATCGAAAGCAGGAGAAGTCAAAACACAACTAATAATATCAGTTATTCTTCACTTGTTTTCCGGACTTTCCACAGATTATCAAAGAATTTTCCAACAGAAGGAAAAAAATGGGCGAATTGGATATCCAGAGAAAATCCAGGTGTTGATTCCAGAACAAATTTCTTCGCCTTATTTTGCTTTTACAAGTTTAGTTTTCGACTATCTTGTCTACTCGTAGCTGCTGGCATCTAGCGTCTCTTTCTCATCTGCCTATCAATGTTACTTTGTACGAATTCTGGTCTGTCAGTCCTACTATACAATGGTTACGTCTGGGTAATTCCATGTCAAATCATCCAGAAAAAAGTGAAAGTTGTCACCCAACCCCCTTCAATTTTTCTGAAATTTGTCCAGTGTTGACTCATTTAAAGTTAAGACAATCCCCAAAATTTGAGCTTCCAATTCCAAAAATTGACCGAGTAATGCTGGATTGTCTTTAAAATGAGTTGCTTAGAGCTTCACTACTCCTAAAAATTGGTTTATAAGATGCTTTTTTGGTTCAAGGAATCCACAAATGTAGAAAAAAAGTCTTTAAAGTTATATCTAATATTCAAGTTCCCAATTTTAGTTTTCAGCGTCAGTCTAGTATTACTTCGTATCTCTGGATTTACGGTATCCGGTTTCTCATTTGTCTATCAATTCGTACTTTTGTACAGATCTGATCTGTCCAGTAATAACTGCGCATGAGTACGTCTGTTCATTTGTAGTCGTATATACAATCTTTATGACGCATCTGTCTGTCATATACTCTGCCGATGTTACGCTGCATTTAGTCCTATACATCTACAATTAGCGCAAGCTTTAAATGTCAGTCAGTTTTAAACTAGTCTAGATTTGTCTGTCAATGTTACAGTTCTAGATTTGTCTGTCAACTATTTACACTGTTCCAGATAGAATTGTCTGTCATTTTACACTGCTAGAATGGTCTGTTCAATTCTACACTTTCTTTGATTTGTCTGTCAATTTTCACAGTCTAGAATTGCCTGTCAATTTTACACAGTCTAGATTTGTCTGTCTAGTTTTACTCTGTCCATATTTGTCTCTAATTTTAATCTATTTCCATCGGGTCTATCAATTATATTAATCAGTCAATTGTATTTTTATTTAGAACGGTCAGTAAATTCTAGTTTGTTCATATCTATTACTGTTTTATTCTGTCCAGATCTATCTGTCAATTGTATTCTGCCTAGATCTACCTGTTGATTTTTTACTCTCTCAAAGATCTGCTATCAATTTTAATCCTGTCAGATCCTGTCTGTCAATTGTATAGCCTAATCTTATCTGTTCAGTTTTACTCTGTCCTCAGATCGCCATATCAATTTTAATGTCCAGATCTATCTGTCAATTGTAGTCTGCCTAATCTCATTGTCATTTTTTCTCTCTCAAGATTCTGCCTATCAATTTTTAATTCTGGCCAGATCTGTCTGTCCAATGTATTCTGCCGAGATCTACCTGTCAATTTACTCTTTCCAGACCTGCCCTATCAATTTTATCTAGTCCAGTTTTATCCCTGTTCAATTGTATTCTGTCTAGACTCTTACCTCGTCATTTTTAACTCTCTCTAACCTGCTTATAAATGTTAATCTGTCCAGATATACTTATCAATTTTAATCGTGTCTGATCTGCTGTCATTTCTAGTTTTTGTCAAGATCCATTGTCAATTTATTTCACATATCACTTATCAATTCTGTTCCTGTTCAGAGCTGTTTCGACCGTTTTATTCAGTCCAGATTTATCTGCAAATTTTATTCCGCTAGTCCGGTCTATCGTTCAATCAATCTACGTTTGCCCTGAAACTATCAATTTTGTTCTGGAAATAGATGTGTTTATCAATTTTTGTCGTTTATGATCTGCCTATTTACATCGGACTATTTATCAGCCCATTTCTCCACCAGAGATATCAATCGATAGTCTCTTTTTCGACTCGCTAAAGCACTTAGCCGGTATTCTAGCCAATTCTCAACAAGCCGCAGGTCTGGTGGGTCAATCCTTCTTTTGGACCTTTAGTTTCCTAGTCTCTATTTCGCGAGTGTCTGTATAGTGTAAGAAATCTTTTTCAATGCATTCTATATAATAAACATAATATCCAAATCATTTTAAGTAGAAATCATTTCCAATGCATTTTTATAGGTAGAAATCATTTCCAATGCATTTTATCATAAAATCCATTTCTAATGCATTTTATAGTAAAAATCAGTTGCCAATGCATCTTTATAGTAAAAAAATCATTTCCAATCATCGTTTTATAATAGAAAATCAATTTCCAGTGCATTTTATAGTAGAAACCATTTTCCAATGCATTTTATATAGTTAAAAAAAAAATACCCAATTGCCAAAGTATTTCATAGTAAAAAATAATTTCCAATGCATTTTTATAGTTAAAAATAATTTCCAATGCATTTTTATAGTTAGAAATATATTTCCATGCCTTTTAATAGTAATTCTTTTTTATTTCCAATGCATTTTTATAGTAAAATCATTTTCCAATGCATTGTTATAGTAAAAAAAATCCATTTCCACATGCATTTTTATCGTAAAAATCATTTCCAATGCATTTTTATGTAAAAAATCATTTCTAATGCATTGGTATAGTTAAAAACGTTTCCAATGAATTTTTATAGTAAAAAATCATTTCCAATACATTCTTATAATAGAAACCATTTCCAAGTATTTTTATAGTTAAAATCATTTCCATGCTTTTTATGGTAAAAAAATAATTTCCCAATGCTATTTTTATAGTAAAAATCATTTCCAATGCAACTTGTATAGTAGGAAATAATTTCCAATGTCCTTTTTATAGTAAAAAAAATAATTCCAATGCATTTTTATAGTAAAATCATTCCAATGCATTTTCTAGTAAAAAAAAATCATTTCCAATTGCATTTTATAGATAAAAAATCAATTTTACAATACATTTTTATAGTTAAAAAATGCATTTTCTATGTTCAGAAAAAATTGATAGACAGAGAATGGACTTATAAAATTTGACAGACGGATTTGGACAGAATAAAATTGACAGAAAACCAAAATGAACAGTATAAAATGACAGACGGATTGGTTCAGAAAAAAAAAATTTGACAGACAGAAATGGACAGTATAAAATTGACATACTGATTTAACCAGAATAGGCGGATGCTTTATGTGATAGGAGCAAAGTGGACTAACAGTTGCTGGTTATGGATGCTGCTTCCTGGATTATTCAAGAGAGCATACAGCATCCTGATGTACCGTTTCAGTCCAGCCTTTTCTTTTAATAGTAATTAGAATGTATCTCTACGCTTCATTTTTTCCCCCTCAATCTATCCCCTTCAATACGTTGCCCTCCACGCACGACGTTCCTATAATCACTTTTCATTTTATTTTTTTATTATTTCTCTTTCTTCTTGCTTTAATTACCAAGTGTCACTGGAGTTCAATTATGTAGACAAATTTAATCACCTCGACTTTCGTCTCCCTTTGACTCGCATCATAATTTAAGCCATTTCCACAATTTTCTGTTTGTGGACGCGAAGAAATAAAAAACCAGAAAATTTCTTCAATTTTGCTTCCTTTCTTTGTTTTTCTTTTTTCTTTTTTTTTATCGTCGGTATTCATAGCAGTTCTTTTGAGCGAAATTGGAAGACACCCGTATCTGACGTATGGATCAGGATTGTAGCAGCTGCGACTGAAAGGTTTCAAAAGAAATAAAAAAAAGCCTTAAAAAAACAAAAAGAACAATAAAAAGTTAACTCATAGACAATACATACAAATAGTTGAAGGCTACACAAACTGTAACTGCAAATTATTTGTATATTTAGATAAGAATACTTGAAACCATACAACAGTGTGCAAAATCATTTGTATTAGATAAGAAATACGCTTGAAACCATACAACTGTATGCCAAATTATTTGTATTAGATAGGAATACTTGAAACCATATTAACTGTGCCTGCAAATTATTGTTTATTAGATAGGAATACTTGAAACCATATAAACTGTGTGAAATTATTTGTATTAGATAAGAGTATTTGAAACCATATAAGTATGCAGATTATTGTATTGGATAGGAATACTTGAAAATCATACAAACTGTGTGCAATTATTTGTATTATAGGATAAGAATAGCTTGAAACCATACAACCGTGAACATTATTTATATTAGATAGGGAATGTCTTTAACCATACAAACTGTATGGCCAATTATTTATATTAGATAAGAATACTTGAAAACCATACAATTGAAATAGCAAATTATTCGTATTAGATAAGAATACTTGAACTATATTTAGCTGTAAAACATATCATCAAATCTTTAGTTTGGGTTCTATGTTTAATGACATGTAAACTTGCGGATTATTTAAGGACGCTAACAATACATCCTTTATAGAACAGTTGCGTTAGTATAATTGCATAGTGTAGATTCTTTCTTCATTCGCTGAGTGTTATAGTCTCTGAGAGCTAACTTAAAGCCGCGGCGACTCGAGTGTCGAAATCACTTACACTTGATGTGGCAGTTCGGCACGTTGGACTACTTACGCCTTAGGGGACTCTCCTGTAAGGCAAATTCTTTGGCATTAGATACGTTATACTTTATCTTGCAGATAAGTGCCCCCCCCCACTTATCGGATGTGCAACTGTTTGACCGTAATTAGCCGTGGACAGGACTCGTGGTGGGTGACGGTCATGGACGGGTCTCCGTGACCAAGCAACACTTCACTTCAGCGCCGTACTTGGCCTGGACGGCCAGTTCACAGAGACTGGAACGGATCACATGAACTTGTCTATCAAGCAAGAGCACTATTATGTATTAAGTTCCGACCTATTCTTCAAAATCACCTCTTTTGGCGCAACACCTCAACTACATCTTTTTTTATCTTTGCAGATATGGAAACGTGGTGAGCTGAGGTCACACACTTTTTATTAATATGCGTTACGGTATTACTCTCATTTATTAATAACACATAAGTTAATGCAATTTTCTATTAGATATATTAATATTAATGGGGAAGTTAATGAAAAATTTCAATAAAAATTATTGCTATTAATATTAACTAGCGGAAATATTATGCACGGCCTCCGGGCTGCAAGTATTTAAGTTTTAATATAATAAATATCATATTAAAATTAGAAAGGTCTTAATGAAACGGGACTAAGAATTTGCAGATGAAAAGTATCTGCAACGAGGGGGTATAATCGCAAAAAATAGCAACAACTTTGAAACTTGAAGCTCTTCCATTCATTTATCGCATTACTCCCCTCTTTATTGGGTAAATTTTCTAATTTAGCCTATTTAGCTTAAAATAGAAGTAAAGGATTAATATTTACGTTATTTCTTCTTGTAATAAATTTCTTTTAAGATTTATGCCACGAGATTTTTGGTTTATATTTCTTAAGATTAAAACCAAACAATTAAAAATCAATAATAACAAGCACATATTTTATTAAAATACTAATTTTATATCAATATGGCAAATTAGCCTTCTCGTTTCAAACTGTTAAAACCGCTATTTTGTTGTATATAGAAATACAATTGCATTTATTAGTAACGTAGCATATGTCAACAGTATTATAAATGTAAAACAATTTTTTATTAATAACGAAAGTTTAAAAGAATGAAATCATGGAGAAGTTTGACGTAAATAATTAAGGGAATTATGACTTTGAGTATGTAATATAGTTTCGTTACAGACAGAAAGGCACACAATCCTCCATTTCTATTAATATAATTTGCACATTGAGTCATAAAAATTATCTTCTCTCTAGTTTATAAAAGCAAACAAAAATATTCAACGACAAAATTATTCACCATCCACCCCTTTTCTTTCTCTGTTTCTATCTCTTTCTCTCACTCTTACTTTCCATTAATCAACTTTCTCTCATCTCTCTCCTATATGGCCAACTCTCCCTTTTCTCATGTATCCTTTCTATCCATATACATCAACTCTCTCTCTCTCTCTCTCTCTCTTTCTCCTCTCTCTATCTATCTATCTATCGTATCTGTGTATCTGCCTCTCTCGTGCTCTCTTCTGTCTCTGTGGTCGTTCTCTCTTTTTCTCTGTCTCTGTCTGTCTGTCTGTCTGTCTCTCTCTCTCTCAATCTATCTATCTATCTCGTTCTTTCTTTCTTCTTTCTTTCTCTGACTGTTCATTCATCATTTATTTTCCTTAGTCGTTCTCTCTCTCTCTCTCTCTCTCTCTCTCTTTTCTCTCTCTGTCTGTCCCGACTCTGTCTGTCTCTGTCTCTCAATGTATCTATCTATCTATCACGTCTTTCTTTCTTTCTCTGACTGTTCATTATCATTATATTTACCTTAGCCATTCTCTCTCTCTCTCTCTCTCTCTCTCTCCTCCTCTCTCTCATCTCTCTCCTCTCTCGTCTTTCGCTTTCCTCCAATACTGTCATTCTCTGTCACAAAAACTACCTCTCCATCCAACCAAGTTTTCGCTCTCTTTCCACATCTCTCTTCTCTCTTCTCTCTCTCTCACACACACACACACACACACACACACTTTCTCTTGCCTCCATTTAACTTTCAGCTCCTTCGTCTAACTCCGTTTCTCCCCCCACCATCCACCTAACACATCTATCCACCCTCCCTTTCCTCATCAATTCTTCCATCCATCAAACCCCCCCTCTCTCCTCTCTTTCTCTCTCTCTCTCTCTCATTGAAGAAAGTAACATGTTCAGAAGTACACCACTATTGTCTTCTGAAAGTGTTGGGAGATCAGTAAAACCAGTGACAAAAACCGCGATTAACAAAAGACACATCCAACTCTGTCTCTCTCTTTCTTTCTGTCTGTCTGTCTGTCGTCTGTTCTCTCTACATACACATACACACACACACACACACACACACCACACAAACGGCTACATATGAATTACAACAATACAAAACGTGAAAAACAAAAATGTTAATTTTACTCTACGAAAGAAAAGATATTTGCTATTTGTTTGTTTATTGTCCTCTCTTGTTTTGAAGTATATATATCATCTTAATGTTCGCCCTCCCTAGCTATACACTACTGTCCTCGTACTGTCATTATTTCTAGTATTGCTACGGTTTCCTAACGCATAAACTCTTTCAGTTTCCCATTTGTCTTGTGCCTCTGTTAAAGACTTTCAGCCTTCAGTATTCCCCCGAGACGTAATGCAAGGGCATAGATCTGGTATGCAAGTCGGTCAATGTATATCAACTCATTATTGTAATAGGTTTCAATCACAATGCTCACTTGAAATGGCATGGCTGCTACTACTCTCGCTCTGTTTGCAGTTGCTATTACCTACGCGGCCATCTTAAATCTGGAAGATCATTCTGACGCGTTCCCCTTTATAATATTATATATATATATATATATTATATTATATATATATATATATATATAACATGCATAATATATATATATATATAATGCATATATATATAATATACATATATATACATGCATTTATAATATACATGCATATATATAATATATATACATATACATGCATACATATACATATACTATACATGCATATATATATATATACATGCATATATATATACATACATGGATATATATTACATAATATATATATATATATACTATATAATATATATATATATATTATATATATATATGATGGACTCTGCCGTCGATTTCGACGTATGAGGTTCAGACAACCCTTTTCATCAACCTTTGGTCGTGTTAAACATGCATATATATTATATATATATATATAGTATAATATATATATATATATATATATATATATATATATATATATGAGCACTCTTGGATAAATTATAATGCAACACAAACCGAAACGTTGAAGCAGAATTTGGACACGTATAACATATTATAATGGAGATTCAGTTCATTTTTGCTTGTAACGGAAACTTACGTAACTGCTTACGTCCACAATAATGATTATACATAAAATAAATCTTTATTTATAAACGATGTCTCAATTAAAATCTGGCGTTAGATTTGCCTCAAAGCAGCTCATATATTATATATATTATATATATAATATATATATTATAATATAATAACAAAAGATGAAACCATTGGGTCACCCCTTAAGCTCTCAGTAGATGATTGGGATAGGAAAAAGAGTAGGATCTGTCAAATATCGTCTGGCTTTCATTTTAAAACGAATTAAAATTTATTAAACCGATTTTTTAAGATCAAATTTAAGGTCGAAAAAGTAACATAATGAGGATCAGTAAAAAAGCAAAATATATTACACATGTAATTTATTTTCGATACATTTAAAACGATGTTTCGGTCAATTTCGATCAAGATGCCTGCCAAGACGCTACTTAAATCCGTTTTTACAAAATAAATTGTAACTTTTGCGATTTGAAAAAAAATTCATCACTGGATTGTCCGATTAGACACAATAACCTTGTAGATAAAGGAGTCAGATTAAGACAGTTCTAAGTGACAGTTATCTCTAGACTGCAGGTTCAATCCTGGTCAGGGGCAGCAGTAACATAGAATAATAATTAACACAGCTTAACACCTGTACCCCAGCTATGGTTAGTGGAATGAGAACAGGATACCCCCGTGGACTGAATAAAGGTGTTAAGTCCGTGATGGCTCCCTATTACAAGAAAGTTCCTGTGCCTGACAGAAAATACCCGAAGAAGGGTCGGAGGGCACATCGACCGAACGTTGTACAGATAACAATGAAGATGAGACAAATAGTCTGAAATAATACAAATAATAGTAATCCTGCCTCAAAATCTGCTAGCCGCAGTTTTTCTCGGACTCGGGAAGAAACATTAGGCTTATAAGTTCCCAGAATTCACACTCAATTGTCCAATTTGACACATGCCCTAGTGGATAAGTAGTTAGGTTAAGACAGTTCTAAGTGACGGATACCGAGTTCAATACCTGAGTAGAGGCAGTTAGAAAAATAATTAAACAACTCCTACCCCCAGCTATGGTTAGCGGAAAGAGAACAGGATACCCCGTGGAATAAATAAAGGGTTAGGTTCAAAGTTCCATGATGGCTCCCGATTACGACAAGAAGGTTCCCGAGTCCGACAAGAAATCCTGAAGAAGGCCGGAGGGCATATCGGCCGAAACGTTGTACAAATAACAATGAAGATGGGGACAATATAGTCCCGAATAACCGCAGATAATACTAAACAAACAACAGCTTAGGGCGTTTTTCCCGAAAACCCAACCCCGAGTTAAAATTAAGTTTTATTACAAAATTTGTGGTTCTGTTTTCCTGGGTCACCCAAATTATATATATATATATATATATATAATATATATATAGTATATATATATACAGTGGACCATGTTCCGCTGCTAACATAATTTACTCGTGTACCAAATCAATGTTCCCTATTGAAATAAACTGAAATGTCATTTATCTGTTCCATCTATTCCCCAAAACACTCTAATTTTTGTTACATTTTTGTTAAATAAGAAAAATAGCACTGGCTGTATAAACACATAATGAAATAGAATGTAAAGAATTATTGCTGTAATATGTTTTAAAAGTTTTTATTTTTTTTGTGTTTTTTTTTTTGGAATAACATTTTTCTTTGGCGCACAACACACACACACACACACACACACACACACATAATATGAGATTAAGATAATTTGCTTTAGAAGCATTGTTGAATAAAGTATATTATCATTTATATTTGCTTGAAGGCAGTTACAGTATATATATCGTATAAAATTCAATAATTAATGAAAATAATCATGACAATGCGAACTCGGCGAATATCGCCCCCTACGTAGAAACATCGCTACAGCTGTTCCCACTTTATTAAGTCTGATCAGTGATGTATACTTATGATTTCTCTCCGATGAAACAAACTTTACTCAGCACGCAGGAGTCAGAGACTTTACCACTGGCCACTGATACGCAGCAAACGATATATGCGAAATTAGCTTATATGGGTAAATACGTCACTATTACTACTACTATACAAAGTAGAGTGGACGTGAGAAGATCGCAAATTTAGGCCTATCGCCTGGCATGACGAATGAGATTAAGCTAATTTGCCTTAGAAGCATTGTTGAGTAAAAGTATATCATTTTTTAAATATTTTTTTGGCTTAGATAGATAGATAGATAAAATAGATGGATAAATAAATGATAAACACAAGGTTTAGCCTTTTATTTATTTTCATTGGAACAATCTTTACAACGAACGGTTGGTAGCAAACAAAAAGGCGTATCCGACATCTGAACCGGCCCAGGCTAAAAAAAAAAAACAAAAAAAAAGAAATTGGAACACTCGCTCCATTGTCCTCATAGACGGAAAGATGCAGTTTTCAAATTTTCACAAGATTAAAAAAAGCCTAATCTATGTTTAAGAAAAAAATTTTAAATTAAAAAGACAAAAACAGAAATGAAAAAAAATATGGAAACTTTAGATTTATTTTTAGTCTCGGTATTTTCTATTAAATTGGCATTAGTTTTATATTTTGTTCTTTAACTGTTTATTACCCATAAAAATACATATCTACATAAGTTAATATTAAAAAAATTTAATAATAATTTCAACATAAAATACGTAAAACACGTAAACATACAACACAAGTAATACAGTTAAAAAAAACGCACACATTTAACCATTTCTATCATTTTGAAAACTATTTCGTTTTACCTGACGAAATTCCATAGCAAGAAAAACGAACGGTTGTTAATAATGTGCCAATGCTAAAAGAAAGCTAAAACCTTTTACTTATTCATTTGTTTATCTATTAACGTTCTATCACAGATTATTGAGCACTCTTCTAATAACCACTGTCGTTGGATTACTTACTGCTTTTTCAAGTATAATAGTGCCAACCATACAAATTAAACCCTACAACAATATAGACAATCCCCATCATCGCCGTAAAACCAGTAAAACAATAACACAAGACGGATTACTACCATTTTGATCCTTGCGAAAACACAACTTCCGCTTTTTTGAACTTTTGAATTACAAAAACAGCGTTCGTCGAATACTATCCCGTTACGAACCGTTTATCGTGAATGACACACACGTGTAATCGACTGCAATTAATCAATATCTTTATTAATCCAGTGGATTTAACCCTGAAGATCCTTATGGTGAAACTCGAGTAAGTTATTACTTGCACCTGTATTACAATATATATATATATATATATAATGAATACGTGAAGAGAATATATAATTGACTGTCAACTGATCTGTAAAAAAAGATTTTCAGAAATCTTCAAATTTCCATTTCGGGGTCGCCAATACCTGCTGATGACGCCAATCCAACGACAATTTTGAATAAAGAAGCATTTTTTCAGAGAAGGTTCCATTAAAAATTCCAGATATCTTGAGTGGAAATAATCGTAAGTGGATATATCAGGTGAGCCCGCTGAGAATGTCACCATATAATGAGATGAAACGTTTTTTAGAAAAAGAATAAGTTAAAATAAAAAAACACGATGTTCTCCATTGCACGCCATGGTGGCAATTAAAATGGCGTAGCAACAAAGACATACTTCTCTTGTGTTATCCTCTGGTTGTTTTTTGTTTTTTTTGTTTTTTTTTTTGGTTGTTTTGTTTTACGACTTATCAAACCTTTTCGGGTTCTCTAATGCTGAATCAAGTTATTTTCTATTAACAAACGAGTCGGGTTGCTTATAGTACGTGCTGTTGCTTAAATGGTGTTTAAATTAAGTATTGAACAGGCTCATCTTATCAACTGATAGTTGCCTTTTTTGTGTCTGTTATTAGCCTGTCAAGAAAATACATATATATATAATATATATATAATATATAATATATATATATATAAGGATATCTACTGAGTCAGACGAACCTACTGTTAGTTTCGCATAAAGCTCTTCAGGGCTAAAATCTGACTCAGAGTCAGATTTTAGCCCTGAAGAGCTTTATGCGAAACTAACAGTAGGTTCGTCTGACTCAGTAGATATCCTTATTACTTGGCTCTACTTAGGTATCGAGCACTTTTTACAAATTAGCTTCTCCTAGCGGTTATATGAATATATATATATCTTATATACATATATATGCATATAAATTGTTTTTTCTTTTGGCCAAATACTATACTAATAGATTATTTTTTGTTGGTACGAATATCTTGGTCTTTTCTTTTTTTCAAAAATTTTTTTTCTCCTGGTTGATGTTTGGTAGTATATTTTACAATCAAACTCTCTGCCGGGTTTTTTCTCTCCGCAAGGATCTACCAACACGCTTGGTATATTATATATATATATATATATATATGGTGTGTGTGTGTGTGTGTGTGTGTGTGTGTGTGTGTGAAATAAAATTGGAACTTAATCCGACAGTGTAAATATGATATATTGAAAAAACAAAGGATGTTTACAAATGCATGGGCTCATCAGGAGAGAATGTGCAAACCGTTTCGGGGCCTTCCTCTCTACGGTTTAAAAAGCAACACCGGCCCTCCTCACTGATGATGTGAGGACCCTCGCAATATCATGCATCGACCGAACGTGGATGGGTCTTCAACAAAAATAAGACGGGAAGAAATGACCGTTAGCAAAACAGAACGCTGCTAGTCAAAAGTTGGAATTATTCAAAAGAAAAAGTGCGCTGTCTGTATTAAAAATAAAATGAATTTTATTTAAAAATAAAATGAATTTTATTTTTAATTCTTTAAAAAAATCAGAAGCATTATAGTATTTAATAAGACTCAAAAGAGCCTGATGTAGAATTATATAAAAAAGTGTATAATTATATAAAAAGTGTATATTAAAATATCAAAATTGTTCGTAATACAATCCAACTGTTAAATAAGTAGCCCATAAGTATAGGTAAATCCGTGGTGTTTATGGATAAATATCTTCAAAGGAGTAAACATTCATGTGTAAAGTGTTTTCATAGACAAGCATGTGAAATAAAATTGGAACTTAATCCGACAGTGTAAATATGATATATTGAAAAAATGAGCCCATGCATTTGTAAACACACTTTGTTTTTTTTCAATATATATATATATATATATATTATATATATATATATATATATATGTGTGTGTGTGTGTGTGTGTGGTGTGTGTTGTGTGTGTGAAATAAAATTGGAACTTAATCCTACAGTGTAAAATATGATATATTGAAAAAACAAAGGATGTTTACAAATGCATGGGCTCATCAGGAGAGAATGTGCAAACCGTTTCGGGGCCTTTCTCTCTACGGTTTTATATAGCAACACCGGCCCTCCTCACTGATGATGTGAGGACCCAAATAATATCATGTATTGACCGCACGTGGGTCGGTCATCAACAAAAATAAGACGGGAAGAAATGACCGTTAGCAAAAACAGAACGCTGCTAGTCAAAAGTTGGAATTATTCAAAAGAAAAAGTGCGCTGTCTGTATTAAAAATAAAATGAATTTTATTTAAAAATAAAATGAATTTTATTTTTAATTTCTAAAAAAATCAGAAGCATTATAGTATTTAATAAGACTCAAAAGAGCCTGATGTAGAATTATTTAAAAAAGTGTATAATTATATAAAAAGTGTATAATAAAATATAAAAATTGTTCGTAATACAATCCAACTGTTAAATAAGTAGCCAATAAGTGTAGGTAAATCCGTAGTGTTTATGGATAAATATTTTCAGAGGAGTAAACATTCATATGTAAAGTTTTTACGTAGACAAGTAAGTGAAATAAAGTTGGAACTTAATCCGTCAGTGTAAATATGATATATTGAAAAAATGAGCCCATGCATTTGTAAACATCCTTTGTTTTTTTTTCAATATATATATATATATATATATATATATATATATATATATATATACTATAGTTTGAGATGGTCACTTTTAGCTTTTGTTGGAATGGTGTACCAAAGGCAGTATTATTGGTAGAGTGCTCAATATAAAAAATAGAGCTGTTATATAATATAATAAGATAAATATATAAAGGTTTTACATATCGATTTATTAGGTAACAAAGGAACATTCACAACCATATTGGTTTCATGCGATGCAATCATCAGGTGAAGATGTTTCAAAGACATTTGAAACATCTTCACCAGATGATTGCATCGCATGAAATCAATATGGTCGTGAATGTTCCTTTGTCACCTAATAAATAGATATGTAAAACCTTTATATATTTATTTTATTATATTTTTTATATATATATATATATATATATATATATATTGAACTCGAATCGATGAGTCCATTTTCCACGATTCTAACCACTAGCCACGCGCCTTCCTAAACGAAGCTGTTGGCATTTCACATATTGGGAAAGGTATGAATCCATATATTCCCCCTCCAACTATGGGTTAAATAGTAGGGTAGACTGGACTCTTTAACCTTGGGTAGGTAACCAGTCTAGGAGAGGGATAACTCTGAATTCAAAATTCCTGAGGTCAGTCGTTGATTGGGTTCGTGGCATTCCTTAATGCACCAATTCTTTCCTATCAACTGTGCCAAAAGGTGCGGAATGGTCCAACACAAGCCTTCACCACTATAAACAAGTCACTGTGTTGGTAGTTTACCGAATGAACTCTCATGCGTCGTAAATCGATGAGAGAGGCCATTTATATATATATATATATATATATAATTATATATTATATATAAATGGACTCTCTCGTCTCAACACGGAGTATAAACAAGCTCTGAAGATGATTTTTATAAAATCGAAATATTGTTCAATATCAGCAATGAATATGTTATAAAATCTTTTCACTTTAACAGCATTTTGTGGTGTTTTCATATTTTTTTAATCTATACTCATATATATATATATATATATATATATATATATATATAGTCAGGTTCTTGTGATTGCCTGAAGATGCCGTAGTAATACGGTTGAAATAAATTATTGTAATCAAGCAAGTTTAGAGTTTTTTCCTTCATTTACTGAGTATATATATATATATATATATATATATATATATATTATATATATATAATATATAATTTGAACAATTTTATTGTGCCACTTACCACCTGATCCTAATTAATCCCTTACTTTTCACCTTCCTTTTATTTAAAATAAATCATCTGGACATCCCGTGAATTAAGACCAAAGCATTTTTATTTATTTTTTAATACAACTTGAGCGTTATAACATTCCATCGCGTGAACACGCTTCACGTTTATATAAACGCTAAACAAACCACCGTTTTTTTTTAAAATCTCAACCTTTTGACTCTCGTCTGATGATCGCATAAGCGTGAAACTAATAGTAACGAGATATTAATATACATAATATAATATATTATTTGATTGTAAAACTGCTCTGCTATTTTAGCATTGAGCACCTTTATATGCCAATACTTTTCTCATTCTCTATTCCTTATCTATCTATCTATCTCTCTCTCTCTATATATATATATATATATATATATATGTGTGTGTGTGTGTGTGTGTGTGTGTGTGAGAGAGAGAGTGTGTATGTATGTATATATGTCTGTGTGCGTGTCAATTTTCTAAAATGATAGGCCCATGGGTGAAGGTTAATATGGATTTGGCATTTCATAACCTACGAAAGTTGAGATGCCATTAAATAAAGGAACTAAATAAAACAAGGCCTTACTGTCAAGTCATGTTGAAAGAACCGGTTTCAGCTAGATAATTAAAGTTAAGCAGCGATGAGGCTGTTCAATACTGTTATGGGTGAACATTTAAGCAACAGCAGGTACTGTAAGCAACCAGGTATTAAGAAGAGTTAATTCGGTATTAAATGACCCAGAAAGTGTTGATATGCCGTAAAACAATTTGAACTCTTCTTATCGATGTTTTACCTCATCAATCTAACTCTTCGAACTTTGATCCATACGACTATAATCCTTTTAGTATTATCTGCGTTATTCGGACTATTGTCCTCATCTTCATTGCTATCTGTACAAGGTTTCGGCCGATATTCCCTCCCGCCCCAGGAACTTTCTTTTCGAACCCGGGAACTTTCTTGTCGTAATCGGGAGCCATCACGGAACTTTGAACTTAACCCTTTATTCAGTCCACGGGGATATCCTGTTCTCATTCCGCTAACCATAGCTGGGGTAGGAGTTGTGTTAATTATTTTTCTATGTTACTGCCGCCGGTCAGGATTGAACGTGGAATCCAGAGATAACTGTTACTTAGAACTGTCTTAACCTAACTACCTTATCCACTAGGCTATGTATCCAATTGGACTATATATATAATCATCAAGCCTCATCTCAAACATTCAGAGAAAAATAATATTTTTATTATATATCTTTCCATAATTTTACTTGACGCTTGGTTGGTTGGTTGGATTTTATGACATATAAACCCTTAGTATTATTTGTATTATTCGGACTATTGTCCTCATCTTTATTGTTATCTGTACAACATTTCGGTCGATGTGCTCCCGACCTTCTTCAAGTATTTCTTGTCGGACTCGGGAACCTTCTTTTCGAACTCGGGAACCTTCTTGTCGTAATCGGGAGCCATCAGGGAACTTTATTCAATCCACGGGGGTATCCTGTTTTCATTTCACTAACTATAGCTGGGTTACAAGTGTTAAGCTGTGTTAATTATTATTCTATGTCACTGTTGCCCTTGACCAGAATTGAACAATAGTCCGAATAATACAAATAATACTAATGATCAAGCCTCATCGAAAAAATTCAGAGAAAGATCAAACCTTGTTGGGTTATTTTATGCCAAAGACACTTAATCTTATTGGGTATTCAATTTTTTTTTTCAATCTCAATTTTTTAAACAGATTTTCAATACTTATTTTAAAAATTTATTTAGCCTATAGATAGAACCCTAACAGGTATTATCACTCGGGGGTCAGTGTACACCTAGGAGTGATTACGATCAATGAGTACTTCACATCCCCCAGAGCCGAAAATAATTGGAACATCAGCAGTTTAGCGTCATTCCAAGAACACAAAGACCCTCAGTCGTCGCCTTCTAGCACATATATGATAAAAAGGGTTTGGAGCTTAACATAAGCTTGTAGGGTTGAGACAATCATATAGATGCTAGAGCTTGATGTGACCAGTCTATTGATTGGAGCGGAGCTCATAGACCGCCCGTCTAGCTTAAGTAAGGGCCAAAATGAAGTGTTGAATGTCATTGACTACTCAGCCACCGGATTCCATCCTTAAGCATTACAGTTCCCCACCAATAGCTAAAACCCAACAGGTGGTCCCATGTTAACTGTTGAGGTGCAGTCAGTGTATTCTTCTGTCCAGACTGGACGTTAATATTCTTATATTTGAACTTTTAATATATATATTTACCAACCAGGATGGGACACAAAGTCAATTTTTTAAGCGGAGTTTAACAGGTTTGAATTCAGAGTTTTCCTTCTCTTAGACCGGTTGCCTAACCATGGTTAAAGGGTTAATATAAAGTTAATATATATATATATATATATATATATATATATATGTGTGTGTGTGTGTGTGTGTGTGTGTGTTTACCAACTCCTCTGCACGAGCAGAATGTGACACAAGGTCAATTTCTTAAGCGAAGTTCAACAGGTTTGAATTCAGAGTTTTCCTTCTCCTAGCCCAGTCGGCACTACTATTTATCCATAGCTGGAGAGAGAGTAGGATCCATACCTTTCCCAAGAGTATTAGCGCAAAGTGAAATGCAATTACTACATCCAGGATTTGAACTCGGGGCGATGAGTCCATTTCCCGTGACTTTAACCATTACACCACACGCGTCCTAGTATTGAACTTTTAATATATAGGTTTTACTTCATTTAGCTTACTCTTTGAACTTTGATCCATATTTTTTAAATATGTATTTTTAGATAATTTTACTTGACGGGTAGCTGTTCATTAATTATGAAGAGGCTAAAAAAAGACATGCTTCCCGCCTCGAAAACCGAAGAGTTTATGCTCGAAATATTAATAACGAACCTGCTAGATGAGATTTTATTATAGAAAATGGAGAAAAACTATTACTTTCATTGACGTTTTAATTGATTGTTAATTAGAAGACAAATGTAAGTTTCAACAAAAAAAGAAAGAAAAATGGGACATTAATTTCTTTCCATCATATTAACTGGCTAATTATCTTTCTGTGTTTGTAACTTATGAGGCACTTAACGGAGGATTTAAAAAAGAACGTGTACACACATACACACAGCACACTGCACACATACACATACTCGCTT
The DNA here is from genome assembly GCA_023376005.1 of Doryteuthis pealeii. NCBI lineage: Eukaryota > Metazoa > Mollusca > Cephalopoda > Myopsida > Loliginidae > Doryteuthis > Doryteuthis pealeii. Next base: position 72,691,491 of record CM042170.1, on the reverse strand, counting down.
CCATGGAAAGAAAACCTAGTGAAGAAGCTGTGTTCACCGACTGTGAGTACAAATGTCTCAAGTAGGAAAGCGAAAGTAAAAGTAGAGGGACAGACGGTCGAAAGCGAAAGTGAAACTAGAAAGACAAACGAGCAAAAGAGAAAATAGAAGAACAGACAAGTGAAAGAAATATGGACGGACGAATACGTGCTTATCAGCTGTGCACATCTGTCTTGTACAATCAGCAGTTCATCTATTCGCTTGCCTCTTTGCTCGTTCGTTCGTTCGTTCACTCGCTCGCATCACCCCGACCGGTAACAAATAGGCCAGGCAGCCACTGTTAACAGAAATCCCAGGCTGGCTGGCTTGCCCTGATATCACTGACAGCACCGTAATAACAATGGTAACGACACGAGGCACAAACACCATAAATATAATTATATTAATAGAATAAAAGAAAACTTGATCATCGTTAGACTTCATTTCCTCTCTTGTCGTATTTTATTGAAATGTGGATGGATCTCAAGCGTTAATAGGAAGGCCAACAACAAATAGAGGCTATTTTCAGGACTTAAGGGTTTCAAAATAAAACTGAAAACTATAAAATTAATGGCTGGATCGTTCAGATCGCAGTGAAGTTATTTTTTTTAGCCACGGTCAGTATATAAAATAGATAAGTACAAATATCAATGTTACGTAATTTACAACCAATTACCACCCTGTCGGCTGGGGCGTTAGAATGCACCGACTGCACCTCTGCAGAGGGGTAAGACTCCCCCAAATGGGGCCACCTGTTGGCCGTGGGTGGCGACCCGTGATGCTTAAGGATAGAGCCCAGGTGGATGAGCAGTTCATGACTTGCAATACTCCACTTTGGTCCTATCTTGGGTTAGACGGGCGGTCGGAGAGGCCCCCTCCGATCAATCGGCTGGTCACGTCAAGCCCTAGAACCTATATGAGTTTCCCAACCCTATTACCCTTATGGCAAGCCCCAACCCCTTTTTATCATATGGGTGCTAGAAGGCGATGGCTGCGGGTCTACATGTCCTGGGAATGACGTTAAACTCTATCTGATGGTGAGGTTCCAGTTTTGGAGGTTTGGGGAATGTGGAGCACCCCTTCATCACCATTGCTCCCTGGTCCACTCTGACCCGGAGTGGTAGTACCTGTTAGGGTCCCATCTATGGGTTAAATAGAAAAATGTATTTATAAAAAAATTGTATTATCCATCAAGAATTGATTTATTTCAAAATTTTATCGGCATCAAATGACCCACTGAGGTTGATACGCCGTAAAACAAAACAAACAAACAAACAAATACAACCAATTATAATTGAACATTACTAGCAAGACCTGTGGATATAGCACAGTATGATAATTTACTAATTTCAGCATTTGTTTACTTAAGAGCCATTGCTAAATAGTTCAATATGTAAAAAGTATTATAATCTTAATTTAACTCTCTTTCACTCTTTCTTTCTTTCTTTCTTTCGAGATTTTTTCACATAAGTCGTGTGTTAAATGCCCACTTGTACTTATAGACTCGCCGACAACCATGTGACCAACTTCTTGTCCAATCACTGGCAGTGCTCTTCTGCTGATATTGTTACTTATACTGGCTGTTCTGGTCATACCTACACACATTGCCTTCAGCCTTCGTGGACGACGGAACATAGGATTATATCACCTTTGACACTACGTAGGATTACATAACCCAGGACTTATTCACTTACCAAAGGATTCTATAACTCAGGACTTACTTATTTACTTTAAGTTCTTTACAACTGGCCAAGGATGGCGGCCAGATACTTAACACTTTTCATCTTTTCATTATGTACGTTTGGAACATATTAGCGTTATCCCTTCCACACGCTCACTCCTTCTCTATATATTTCCTCTACTATCTTTCTTATTTTATTTTTTCTGTGTAGCATGTCCACACCCCGTTGACTTTACTCATTTTTTATATGTGTGTAGCATATACTAGCAAGACCTGTGGATATAGCACAGTATGATAATTTACTCATTTCAGCATTTGTTTACTTAAGAGCAATTGCTAAATAGTTCAATATGTAAAAAGTATTATAATCTTAATTTAACTCTCTTTCACTCTTTCTTTCTTTCTTTCTTTCTTTTCATTTTTTCATTATGTTCGATTGGAACATATTAGCGTTATCCCTTCCACACGCTCACCCCTTCTCTATACATTTCCTCTACTATCTTTCTTATTATATTTTTTCTTTGTAGCATGTTCACACCCCGTTGACTTTACTCATTTTTTATATGTTCGATTGGAACATATTAGCGTTATCCCTTCCACACGCTCACCCTTCTCTATACATTTTCCTACTATCTTTCTCGTTATATTTTTCTGTGTAGCAGGTCCACACCCCGTTGACTTTACTCATTTGTTATATGTTCGATTGGAACATATTAGCGTTATCCCTTCCACACGCTCACCCCTTCTCTATATATTTCCTCTACTATCTTTCTTGTTATATTTTTCTGTGTAGCATGTCCACACCCCGTTGACTTTATTCATTTTGTTATATGTGTGTAGCATATATGTTTCATATCGCTGTTTTTGGACGGGTTCTTAGTGTGCAATATGCGGCACATATCTCAGCCAACTTGTTAATGCATCTAAATAGTTTAGACTTACTTGTATATATCAAAGTTTGTTTTGTTTACTTGTTTGGAAAACATCACAAGAAACATTAAAAAAAAACAAGAAGTATACAAGAAATATATTGTACAGGCAAAACGAAACAGTGATGCTCTTCAGACAGTAATTGTTTCCATACAATTTTTATCTACTAAGCCATTCTCAAAGGCAAATAAAACGGGACAAAGTTTACTAAGCCAATCTCAAAGCTAAAATAGATGAGACAAAGTTTATAGTGGTTCGATAGCGGAGCTAATGAGCATAGCCTGAAATACACCGGGCACTCTGTTTGATTTGTCGACATTTTGAATTGTCTCAAAATAAATTTATTCGTGAGAATAAAACTGTTGGAGTTTTTGTAATATAAGGCGTGTGACAAAAGCCGACTTCTACTCGCAGATAACCACGTGACCAACTTATTAGCCAACCACTGGCAGTACTCTGCTGCTGGTATTGTTATTTATACTGGATGTTCTGGTCATATTTACTCATAACTACTTGGATCTTCGTGGACGACGGAACATAGGATTATATCACTGGACCTTTGACACTACGTAGGATTCCAAAACTTAGGACTTATTCACTTACCAAAGGATTCTATAACTCAGGACTTACTTATTTACTTTAAGTTCTTTACAACTGGCCAAGGATGGTGGCCAAGGATGGTGGCCAGATACTTAACAAAAAGAATTTTTGCTTTAGACCAATTCCAACTCATACAGAGTTTACATTCATAAAAAACACGAAAAAACAATTTTCTTCTTAAAACAAACGATTTTCTTCTTTTATAAAAACAAATCCCACTGGTTCATTAAATGAACTTCGTATATACAGGACTTTGATCTCGGCTTATTTCGTACCTGGTTTTGTCGTAGGGGTGCAACACATGTAACGGGTCTTTGGCAGGAATAGCCTTGCGGAGCCCTTCCCTCTCCAGGTATGGCTTGGATTCAATTCCAACCCACCCTGTCGACAGAGCTTTTACAATACACCGACTGCACTTCTGCAGAGGGGTAAGACCACCCTCAATGCGGTCACCTGTTAGTGTTGTATTAAGTCGACGGGGGGGGGGGGCTAAAGTCGGTATCAGCCAGTCAGCGAGAGTCTATTTCCTTTTCACTAGCGTTAGACCACGGAGATTGTTTTAGCATCTGAGGTGGAGCGCCACACCTACCATCAGCTCCTTACTTTACCGCACAGATCCCTGTGCTACTCATACGCTGAGTTGGCGAGGACCGGTATCGAACTAGGAACCTTGTGGTTTCTAGCCGAACGCTCTACCGACTGAGCTAACCCGGCCCCTTGTATAGGTTGCGGGTATATATGGTCACGTAGCGAAGTATGTAATAGTCGTTTAATGAAAATCTACAACACATGCGTATAGTAGGAGTTTTTACTTTATTTCTTCTTCTCGACTGTACGTGGTGGGTGACGAGCGTTGACAATGAAATGACCGAGGGTTGACAATGACTACTACTATTGAGATGACTGGCGATGTTGAGGTAAAGGGGTGGCTGGTGGCGTCTCATCGCCCTTGGCTGCGACGGACCGTGTCGACGGTCGCTCCTTGTGCTCTGTTCGCCGTCCGCTGTCTGACTGACCTGTCGGCTCGAATCCTCAGGCCTTTTATATTGATAGATACTCCTACGCATCTCTATCTTTTGATCTGGTAACGGACCTTTGTTATATATTTCTTTATCTTCTCCCTGCTTCTTTGACCGGAAAGCCTCGCTTCCGTTTTTTAACTTCTTTGTTCGCTTTTACCGGGAAAAAAAGTCCGTTGTCATTTTTGTCGTCTTTTCTTTGTTTAATTTAACCGGAAATTCCTATTTCCGTTTGTACAATATACAACATTAGCCGTGGCTGGCGACCCGGGATGCTTAGGGATGGAATTCTAGTGACAAACAGTCCATCACATATAACACCCCACTTTGCCCCTTACTTAGGTTAGACGGGGGTCAGAGAGGCCCCGTCCAATAAAATACACTGGCCACGTGAACCCTTAGCACTCATCTGATTGTCCCAACCTTACAGCAAACCCCAACCCTTTTTATGTGCCAAAAGTCTGAGAGTCTTAATGTTCTGGGTTTGAAATTTAACTCCATCTGATGGTGTTACAATTCTGGAGCTCTGGGAAATGTAGAGTACCCTTCATTACCATTGCTACCTGGTCCACTCTGACCCGGAGTGGTAGTACCTGTTAGGGTTCTATCTACGTATTAAATAGAAAAAATGAGCAAAACATGTGTTTAAAATGGATTTTTAAAAAATTGAGAATCCATAAAGAATGAATAAAACAAAATATCTTCGGCATAAAATAACCCAACAATAATTGACATGCCGTAAACTCTAATCAACCAATTCCAAACAGTATAGAGTTTGTACACCCCACAAGGGAGCAGCTGCATGGTCACTTGCCCCCTATCTCACAGACCATCCGAGTGAGACGGACTAGGCATGCGGGGCACTGCTGGAGAAGCAAGGACGAACTCATGAGCGATGTTCTCCTGTGGAAGCCAACACATGGACATGCCAATGTGGGCAGCCCAGCAAGGACCTACATTGACCAGCTATGTAAAGATGCTGGCTGCATAGAGGAAGAACTCCCTTGTGCGATGAATGATAGGAAAGGTTGGCGAGAGATTGTCAAGGATATCCGTGCTGCCAGCGCGACATGATGATGATGATGAAATAAATCTTTAAAAAAAGGTTATTTTACTCTTTTATAAAAGAATTTCCGGTTAAATTTTTGCGAATTGGGTTACGGTTTAGGGGTTTGGGGATTAAGGTTGTTTTTAATTACGTATTGCTTAAAAGACAACAACAAAAAAACTAAATTACTATACATTTAATGCTGAAAAATATTTTTTTAAACTAAGTTTAATTGAAATTATACATTGCAATACTAACACAGTTAACGGAGACTCATGTGTCTACCGTTGGATTCAATAATTAATTTCAATGGTTAATTAAATATATAGTCATTTGGGTTTGTTATTGTTGTTTTTAAAGCAATATGTAATTAAAAACAACCTTAATCCCCAAACCCCTAAACCCAATTCGCAAAAATGTTCATTCATAGACTGTAGTTAAACTGTCATGGATCACCAAATAAGTTTCCGTTTTAATTTTGAAGCCGATTTGCAAGTTTTACCGAATTCCCGTTATTTATTGAACGGACCTTATATATATATGAAAGTTTTCCTTCTCTTTGACGGGTTGCCATAGCAAAGTTAAAGAGCCCAGTCTGCACTACAAAGAGGTTCATTCAATATCCAAGGTGAATTTTGGGTAATTTATGAGGAAGTTCGTCCCGGTCTCCTGCCTCAAAAATTGCTACCCGGTGACTATTAAAATAACGACCCCAGCTACGGTGTTACGTGAAAGAAAACAACCAACTTAGGGTGTTAAATGTATTTTAGGGGGGGGGCTTCTCTTTTTTGTCGTAATTCTTATTTAATTGATCCCGTTGGTATTCCCCCTCAAGTAGGGCGCATCAGGCACTGGGCAATAAACCCAACCCTGCCCCTTTAAAACGAGGGACAGTGGGGGTTTAGCCTCGGGATCAACGCTATTAATTGTGACCACTTGATCCCCGCCCCGAGAGGCGACTCACACAAAAATAAATCTCGCATATTCACACTCACAAAAAAATCACACACACACACACCACACACACACACACATGCACACACACACAACACACACACACACACACACACATGCACATAACGTGCACATACACAGAGATACGCACGTACACACACATGCACACACACACACACACGCACCCCCCACACACGCACACACACAGACATACGCACGTACACACACACACATGACCAAATTACCATCTTACGCACACAAACGCATACACAAACACGAACATAGACACACACACACAAAAAGCACATGACTATAAACACACAGTTTTACCCATCAACTCCTGCGACACTACCGTGGCAGTGCTGAGACGGAGGATTTGCTGCATGGGCAACAGCTTATCCTCCATATGAACCCGCGCAGGCTATGTAGTTCAATTTTTTTTTAAATTGACACTACTCCATCGTCTCTCGTAGACAGAAGACTGCAAACCAACCACACGCACACGCACACGCACACGCACAAATTACCATCTTCGGTGATTCCCACAAATAAATACACAAACTCGATCATAGACACAGACACATAAACACACATACAAACACATACACAAGCGTAATCGTGTACACATTCATACGCACACATACACAAATTGCAATAGAGAAAAATTAATATCTAGTCTAATGGTTCTCAACCTTTTTTACCTATGGCTCCCTTTTTAATTCTATTTTACTCTAGTGGAGCCCCCATAGCCATTCGTTATTTAAAAATCCCATTGAATTTTTATAGTTAGATACATTTTACTTCCCTGGGTCCCAAAAAATGTTATATGTTCCCCGGGGGTGCATATGGCCCCCGGTTGAGAACCACTAGTTTAGATTAATGTACAGTGTGGTCGGAAAGCCTTGGCAACCCTACATCTTTTTTTCAGAAGTAAAATAATTACATAAATTATATATTATATTATCTAAGAAAAACTAATGTAGTTTAAACAATATGTAGGAGTGACAAGACTTTCGGACCACCCTCTAGATAAATAGTTCTCAACCTTTTTTTACTTATGGACCGCCTTTTAATCCTATTTTACTCTCGTGGACCCCCCATAGCCATTCGTTGTTTAAAAATCCCATTGTATCTTTATAGTTAATGCTTTAAAAAGACCCACTAAAAGAAGTGGGGGGCAAAAGAAAAAAAAACACAATGCAACTCGTATTTTTTGGTTCCCCCCCCCACTTTCTATTGTAAAATACATACATTTTTTTTCATACAATGAATTTGTTAGTGGGTCTTTTTAAAGCACTAATAAAATTCTGTACACCCCCAAAAATGTTTATATTTAAATACAATTTACTTGTCTGGGTCTTCAAAAAATATTATATTGTCCCGGGGTCCATATGGACCCCACTTGAGACCTCTGATCTAGACACACCCACTCAAACAATCGCTCACATTATTCACACACACACACACACACACACACACACACACACACACACACACACACACACACACCTATATACACAGAAATAAACAAATTGATATCTCCGACAATTCCCACGAATACTTATACAAACAGGATGATAGATACAAACACATAAACACACACATACAGAAAAGCTTATTACATTAAATACATACATACACAAGTATAATGATGTACATACACCAACACAGACATACAAACCGAATTACTGAAAAATGAATAGACAAGTGCGCCCACACAAACAAAATCTCACCCATTCTTAAACACAATCACATGCACTCACACAAACACCCATAGATAAATTACCATCCCCGACGATTCACACAAACACATACATACACAGATGCGATCATAAACACAAACACAGACACACATACATATTCACGTACACAATCACATGCACACACACACACACACACACACATACACACACAATCATAACATACAACAATCACACACACAAAGAGACACCCCCACACAACAATCATAAACGTACATAAACACAAATAGATTACAAACGAATTTGCACATTCACGCACACAAATCCATACACATCCATAATATGTACGCAGTCATAGACACAGATACAAACAAAAGAACAATTGATATCCAAACACACACACACACACACACACACACATACACACGCACACACACAGGCACACGCGCACACATACGGGGTGCACCCATGCCCCCCCCCACACACACACACTCACATACATACATGACCAAATTACCATCTTCGACCACTCACGTAAATACATATACAAACGAATACACAAACACGAACATAGACACTAACACAAAAATCACACACACAGATACACACACACACACACAACACATACACACACATCACACACACGAATAAAATAACCATCTTCATCGCTTCACACGAAATCAAGGTTTATGTAACAGCCTTTAGAATTCAAAAAGATTATATAAAAATAATTAATCGAAAAGATTTGAATATTTATCAAAACACCAATCAAATTAAATAATAAAGGATAAACAATTCCAGAATAATGTTTTTTGAATCTCTCCTCCCCCTCTCTCTCGCTCTCAATATATATATATATATATATATATATATATATAATAATATATATAATATATATATATATATATATATTATATCAAACCTACTGCATCTTCACGTATAATGAGAACAAATTAAAAGGATATTACAAGGTATTTTCTACGAGTAAAAGATGATGATTTTACAATTTAAATTACGTTCTTTGTCAGCCATTGTTACTCATTCCCGGTGCTCCGATTCGAGATTTTCATGACCTAGCTTTAACTGATTCTTCTTTTCTCTGAATACTGAATGACAACAAGTCTCATCAGATCTTCAGGATTCTTTTAAATTAACAAAAAAAAAACGATTGTTCATTTTGACTAAGACGAATTGTACAAAGTAGATAACTAATTTTAAGTTATTGGTAACGAGCTATGAATAATTATTTGTTAATTATCTCCCCAAAATATTAATGAATTAAGAAACTCTGTCTCTGCTCTCTTTCTCTTTCTCTTTCTCTTCTCTCTCTCTCTCACTGTCTGTGCGATATGTGTGTGTATGTGTGTTGTGTGTGTGTGTGTGTGTGTGTATCTCTCTCTNCTTCATAAACCCTATTACTGCCCTGGTTCCACTGCTAAAGACATCGGAGTGGATAGCACACCATTAATGCTCGTAACTCCATCTATGTAAAACATATTCTCAGACCTAGGGCCTAAAAACAGAATTACATGAGAGTAGTTGAATCAATTTAAAGAGTGGTGAGTATCGCACATTTAATGAGATGAATTCTGTATATTCAAATCTCCCACTTTGATGCGGAATTAGTAATAGTGCAACGATGGTCTAAGCGATGAGGTAACAACAAATCACCTACTTCAAAACACTATATTGTTCTGCATCCCGAATAAACTTTGCTTTCTTGAGAGACGTCCAAATATACTTTCAATCTTTTTTAAAAGATGTTATCACTGAGTTCCAACAAATACATGTGCTAGACATGTAACGTAATGTCAAAAAGTAATTTGGGTTTGTTTTGTTTTTACGGCCATATCAACCTAGTGGCGTCGATTGTTAGATGGAATTGTTTAGCACCACTACATTTAAATAGTGAAGGTTCGCGCGTAACTGAAGCTACACTATCGTTAATAATGTGAAATGCAATCCCCTTCATATTTTTTTAACAATACCATATACTCCTACTGGTTCCTACTTATCTAGACTCTATTTAACCACGTGGTAAGTCAGCTTTATGACGGCACATATCTAAGCTAGTTTAAACTAATACGAAAAGACATGGCAGTTTCATAAACCACACTACCAGGGAGTTCATGAGTGAGGATCCTAGTCGCATGTAGAGAGCAAATGGTGACACTGTTATACATGGTGTGCTCACCAAACATTCCTTCAGAGCACCGGCAGTAAACATGACACACTGCAGCGTAACCGAGCAGTGAATACTCTATGCGAGAAACAATATAGACAGATCACACGTCAACTCAACATGGTTTAAGTCTAGAACCGTGAAAGTGCACATATGTGTAGTATTGTGTGACCCGCAGCTTCACCGAACTTTTGCGCGGTCTATCCACCTCATTATTATTTCATGAACCAATGAGAGGTTGTGTTGGCTTGGGTGCGCTCGGAAGGTGATTTCACAACATATCAGCGCGTCATACTCTGACTGGTTGGTTGAGTAATACAGTTTCAGGATACAGCATGTCAAAGCCCTTGGCTTGGTTATGGTTTAATAGCTCACATGAGAACGCTTTGTAAGTTACTCTGAGTGAGTTCATAGGGGCCTCCTCGTGACGTATCTGTCCCGCACCTTCAATTGTTATTTGCTACGAAACTTTCGTACCCCCGAGAGATAGGAGCCGAAAGTGGAGTATTGCATGTCATCCCGATACGCCGGCCATCCTTACGGTCATTTGGCTCTCAGTTCTTTGTTATATATGATCATTCATCATCGTTCGCCGATGCACGGTATTCACACTTGTTCACAAAACACTACGATGAGAACCTCCAATTAGTGGGAGATCCTTAACCCTCTGCAAGAAGCTAGAACTAGTGCGGCTCGGTTGTGCGCAGCACTCTAAGCTAGCGTCTTCTAGATAAATAATATAATCCACAATTTCCGCGGCACCCCAATGCTGCGTGCGAGAATGCTAGTGAGCAACTAGATTGCGGTAATGTACTAGAAGCATGATAGTGGAAGCAGTGTACGATTATACGTGCACGGTGCGGGGCCTCCAATATTGATCAGGAGCCTAGGCGAGTGATTTCAATTGAATTCTAGCTTAATTCATATATTGCTATTAATATGCATGCTTGAGTTAAAATATGAACAATTACTTGTTCCTAAAGTTTTAGAGAGTAATCTATTAACAGAAGATTAGAGATTAAATCCTTGACTGCAACTCATATCCAGGAGGTTAATGTAAATCTGCCACATATAAGATATGTGGCGACTTGTGGTGTGGGCGTGGAGGTGGCTTACTTAGCCACAAGTCGACCTGGCAATCTAAGGGATTCTAGAAATCCTGCTATTGTTGATACTACCTTAAAACACAAAAATTACCCATATGATGGAACGCGATGAAGATCTATGCTAATCAGTTATTAATGATCAACCTATTCATTCATATCAGACCAGTAGAGTGGACCCAGAAATGGCGATGAAAGGGCACAACACCATTACCCAGAGCTTCCGACACTATTAACCAATCTCAGCTCGGCGAGAGCGTAATTTCTTTTTTTATGAGACATGTTTTTAAACACGAAATTTCTTTCTTTCTTTTGTTTACATCTTCGTATGTCGTTCGTTATCATATTCAGTATATGCTTTCACACTTATTATTCAGTTTTTATTACACTTCTTTCTATTCATTCAGTTTAATCTTGCCTCTTTCGTTATTTATGGCATTCAATCATAGTATTTTTTTGATCGTTATCTTTCTTTTCGAGATTGCATTGGATGTTTCCTTTTCACATGTCTTTATTCTAATTCAAAAGTGGGTTATCCATTATTGCCACTATCTTTACGTTCAATTCAGGGCTTATCGCTTCTTTCTTTCATTCATCGTTTTTTTCCTTCTTTCTTTCAATTCATGTTTTCCTTCTTTTCTTTCATTTCATGTTTTTTTCCTTCTTCTTTCATTCATGGTTTTTTCTCCTTCCTTCTTTTCATTCATGTCTTTTCGCTTCTTTCTTTCATTTCATGTTTTTTTCGCTGAATTCTTCTTCATTCATTTCAGTTTTTTTCCTTCTTTTCTTTAACATTCATCTCATAAATAAGGGGTTTTTCCTTCTTTCTTTCCATTCATAGTATTTTTTTTTCTTTCTTCTTCATTCAATTTAGGACATTTTTTCTTTTCTCATCATAACCAAGTTTTTCTTCTTCTTTCAATTCCATGTTTTTTCTACTCACTTCTCTTCATCGTCATTGGTTTTTTCTTTTTCTTACTACTCTTTCAATTGCATGAATTGTTTTTTTTTTATCGACTTCTTCTCTTTTCATCATTTTTTTTAAAGTTTATTTCACATATACTTATCTTCTTCATTCAATGTCTCTTTCTAACTTCTTCTTATCTCATTCACTCCTAACAAGTTGTTCTTCTTTCTTTCATTCATGTTTTTTCCTTCTTTCTTTCATTCAGTTCATGTTTTTTCCTTCTTCTTTCCATTCAATGTTTTTTTCCTTCTTATCTTTATTCACTTTTTTTCCTTCTTTCCATACTCATTGCAGATTTGTTTTTTTGCGTTCTTCTCTTTCATTGCAGTGGTTTAATATTTTGGATACCTAACTTAATGTCTCTCATTCAATAGAGAGACGAGATCACAGATATTTGTGGGTGCCCTAGCACGGTTCTTTTCTTTAAATTGTATGTTCAATCGTGTTCTCTTTTTATATGTATATCTATCGTTGTCTTAATATCGTTTATTTTCATTTTCACTTTATTTCTGTCTTTTCCCCTTCACCTTTTCCTTTCTTATCTTTCTTTTCCTTCTAGTCTCTTCATGCTCAAAAAACTATAAAACGTTAAGTTTCGTATATTTTCTTTCTCTGGTTCAATCATGCTTTTTTTTCTCTTTCAATGCGTTCTTGTACACAGGATATAAACACTTCCTTCATTGTCTGCTCGAGTTCTGACATACCGTAATAATAGTTCATTACCTATTTATTTCCTTACAATCTTTCTTTCCTTTTCCTTTCGAATTACTTCTTACTCCTCTCCTTTCTTTTAATATCAACCTGCTGTTACTTACAATTCCTGGACCTCTGTCGTCTAAGCATCACACAGTTCTTTAGTCCAGCTTATACAGATCTTAAGGTTTGTTATGCATAGCGCGGATACTATTCATCACATAACACACACGAGTTAATCAATCTTCTGAAGCTAATTAAGAGAGCCGAGAGAGCACAGCAGAGAGGAAGAGAAAAGACACTATAACTCCCACTTTTGGCTGTCCATGCGTCTCATCTAATTATGTCTAAACGACATTCGTAAAACTCATACTTTTTTTTTATTCATACTAAGAACAGCAGATTGTCTGCTCATTAACGTGGCTAACGATGCACATCTGTGTGCATGGTATGTGAGTGGTCGTATCTGTGTGTGTTAATTTGTGTGTAAGCGAGGTGAGTGAGGGGTAGTTAGGGTCAGTTATATGACCACTTGCGCATCAGACCCTCAGGCTGAGCGTTACTGAGAGGACACGAAAATATGATTCATCATCTGAGAAATTACGCCATTTATGAAGACGTCATCACAATAACTACAGACGGGCCGGTGAGTACATAGTCAAAATCAATCTTGTAAACTCATGTCACTCAACAGCTATTTTAAGACGTTGAGCGCCGATGTTTGAGAAAGGTGGCGGCGGTGGTGGCGAAGGGGTTTTAATTCGATGGAGAGAGTCATGAAGTCGGTGAGGGTGACGGCGGACGGAGTGGGGGTGGAGGCGACACACGAAAATCCACCACTGATGCATATCAGACTCGCCAGTACTCAGCCAGCCCACCAGCAAACTCTATACTTGCCAGCTGATACTGATATATGGTTCTATTGAATAATAATAGACCAGATGTACAAAATCCCATACGACAGTAGTGGTAGAGGGACTAAGGCTGTGGTAGGGAGCGACTGTGGGTAGTCGTTTTCTAGATATTAATTGGGGAGCTATTTATAACATGTACATCCTTCAGAATGAACAAATATATTAGGAATACCAGAATGTACATGTTGTAATTCATATTAAATTATAGTAATGATTATATAGGTATATATATATATATATATATATATATAGTGTGTGGTGTGCTGTGTGGTGTATGTCGTGTTGTGTTGTATGCTGTGTCGGTCCGTATATGTACGTAGAAGGAAGAGCTGTCAGGGTGTATGTGTGAGTGAAGTTTTGTAAGAAAGCGGAACTGTGAATCCAACAATTACGTCGAAAATTAAATAATACCCACTAACGGAAATGCTTTTTTGTTGAATGCGAACAGAACAATAGAACAATTTTCGATCACATGAATCAAAAATTGTCTTGGCGTTTTTTTCAACACACACACACATCACCACACACACACATATATAACCTTATTAGATACTTATAACAGATGTTTTGTATCACAGTATTTTAAGTTTAATTAAGTAAAAATTTAGAGAATGGGCTATTGCGCAATACAGCTGTGCGTCCTGACCCTTTTTGTACGACCTGTGAGCACTAGGGTTTGATGTTACATAACGTACACTATCAGGAGCTACTCAGGAAACTTCCATCAGAATTGCCGCTTGTCGAGCGCGTCAAGATTAGGCGGATAAAGTGGTTGTCCCACTTATGACCAGCAAGAGCAGGATCTCAACTCAACATCACCTTTTCAAAATGTCACCATATGCCTAGTATTCTGAGAGTTTAATCCTTAATCATCCGATCTTCGCCTGTCTGGTCATCATAGTATTCGCATGAATGGGAGGCGCAGATATCCGCAAAACTAATGCGTATTTTTTTAACGGATTGAGAGATCGGATCGCACACCTGGACACCAACTTAATCCCAATATCAGTGTCCTTAATTTTAACTCCAAATTGAGGCTATCTAAGGACGTGCCCCAAGGACATTATGAAGAACACTGCTATTGTTGTTGAAGACTGGTAGAAAGCTAGCTCATGATACACTCAGTGAGGTCGCCAGATCTGGCCACATTCCACAATGCGAGACTCAGTGCTGTGTGAAGAGTATTTGGAGGGCTTGCCTAATGCGAAACTAAACGAGCAACACCTAAAATTTAACGTGGCGAGTAGCTATACTAGAAAAGAGGTGAGAGATTGTGTACGCTCAGCAATCATTCAAACAAACTGAGACTGAGAAAGAAGCTCTCCGCGAGACAGTAGTAGATTTTTTCGCCATGAGTGAGAGAATATATGCTATATTTGAGGATTATTACAATGTTATACAATAAATACTTTTATATACCAATTTGTAGGAGTAGGGAAGCTCTAGAACTATGTTATCACTGCTAGAGAAGATAATATAGATTTACAAAAAGTCGCCACTTTTTTTTGCGACCCCCACCAATTTTTGGTAGAGATATAAAATCGACAACCTCCGCATTTTTGTAATTGGTAAGTTTAATTTATATATATATAGTATATATATATATATATCCATACAATATTATATATGATAAGGTATTCTCTAAGTACTTTATGGGTTCTAAACCGTTCATATTCTTTTCTTCACACCAAATTTTCTATTACATATTTCCTATCTATTACGATTTACTTGTGCGTTCAAGGGCAAGTTTATTTTTCTATTATTTCATTCTATATATATTTTTCATGGCTATCACTCATTTCTCGTACTCTGCTATTCTCTCTCCGTCTCTCTTTCTCTTTCACTCTTTCTCTCGTCATTCGCTCTTTCTGCCCCCTCTTTTGGGTGTTACATCAATCTCATCTCACTTATCCTACTTGGGACCTTCTTGTTTTCCGATATTTATACCTTTCTCACTCTTCTCTCATGGATTCTAAAGTTTTTTTTAATTTTAATTTTTCTAACTTTATTATTTAGATACCTATCTTTATTTTGCTTTACTCTCTTATCTTCACTTCGACTTTCTTTCTTTCTATGTCGAGTTCTGAAGTTAACGAGAGTAAATATCTTCATTCTTTTCCTTTTTTTGGCTTATATATCCCAAATTTTATATATATATATTCTTTTTATATACACTTACAACACACCATTAACTATCAATTCTAATTTTACTTATACTGCGTAACACACCACTATATCAATATACTTTCATTTGGCAATGTTTCTTTTGGAAATCAAAACTGAGCGCAGGCTTATTCGTGCATTATACTTCCGCTAACTACACCCATTGAAGCATAGATGATATGCAACTCTCATCACAGACTAGTATATGATCTTCCCCCCCTCTCACCACACATCTCTCTCTCATCCTACCTCACGACACACAATGCAGGTTGACAGCCACCTCCTCTGATTCTAGATCTAATCAGTACTCACTTCTTCACATCGCACTCATCCGGCATATGTGGCGCATAACAATTCTTTATATTGCTCTTCTGACATCTGTGTAATGTTAAGTCTGCAAGTTCTTTATCTCTCTACTATTATCTATACTTATATCCATTACAAATTCGAAAACAGAACGATGCGAGTCCATATATATCCTGATTTAATAACAAACAAAACGAGAGGATGAATAGACATGAAGTCAAACAATAATAACATATTGAAACAATTAGGAGAAATATCATAACCTTAAGCTTCTAGTTAAGTGCGAAGTCTGTCTTAAACTGTGGACATAGAAGCACTAATGTAAGATCAGATTAAATATCAGAGCGAACTCAGCACTAGCGACGAGGAGCAGTCAGCTTCATCCACGTACTTACTGAGCAGCACTCTAACGACTCTATAGCTATTTACTACTTATCTTATCTAAGCGACTGAGGTCGAGACCACGACACACCCTGATCCATCAGCTCTACACAACACAAATGCTTTACTAACAGAGACTCAGTAAGTCTTCAATAGAACACTGTGCTGACTCACAAACCACAGAACTTGAGTTGGTGGGGGAGCAGTATCAAATGTGACTGCCAATTCTTCACATACACACACAGAATTTGAAGACCCAAGCAAATGAATTAGCAGCCGCTAAGACAACTTCAGTCCAGTATTCTTTCTGATGATGGGATTTTTCATCCCGAAATATTAAAAGAATAAAATGACAGGTTAACAAAAAACATCATAGTTACCTTCTTTTTTCTTTACACTCGCATTGTGACAGCCTTCAAAACCAACCAACAAACCAATATATACACAATGCTTCAAGCAAATTACAAAACCCTTTTATCTTTATTTATATTTTATATTTTTTTTAGTTATTTTCTTCCATTTTCCTTTCTTCTTTCTCTATTTCTCATGTCAGTTTCTTTTTCTTCTTCTTTTCTTTCTTTCTCTCTTTCTTTTCTTTCTTTCTTTTCTTTCTTCTCATGCCTGCCTTCTTTTTCTTCATTCTTTCTCTTGCCAGTTTCTTTTTTCTTTTCTTCTTAATCTCTTTCTTTCTATTTTCTCATGCCATTTTTTCTTTTTTTTAAAATCTTTTTCCTTTCTTTCTCACGCTGCTTTTGTTCTTTCATTCTTTCTTTGCCAGTTTCTTTCTTTCTTTCTTTCTTTCTTCTTTCTTTCTTTCTTTCTTTCCATGCCCAATTTTTTTTCTTTCTTTCTTTTTTCTTTATTTTTCTTGTTTTTTTCCCATTCTTCTTCCCCCTCCCTTTCTAAATTTGTTTTTTCCTTGTTTCTCTTCTCCACATTTTTATTTATAATATACTCTTATTCTTATCTTTATCTTTTCTTTCTTTCTTTCTTTCTTTAATCTCCTTCTTTGATCTGCTTTCTCCTTCAACGTATGTCCACATTCTAAGAAGAGAAAAAGGTTGATATGCCGTAAAACCCAACCAACCAACCAACCAACCAAAACAAAAATGTAGTTATGATTATAATCAAACATTTACAAATCTTTCCCATATAGTTATTAGATAACCCATAAAGGTTGATATGCCATTAAACAAATAACGAAACAACTATTACGATTATCTACAATCTTTCTTGCGCCCTGTCGGCTGGGGTTAGAATGCACCGACTGCACCCTGCAGAGGCGGTAAGACTCACTCCGATGGGGCACCTGTTGGCCGTGATGGTGGGCGACCCGTGATGCTTAAAGCCATAAGAGCCGCAGGTGGATGAGACAGTTTCATGACATTGCAATACTCCACTTTGCGTCCTATCTTGGGCTAGACGGCGGTCGGAGAGCCCCCCGCTCCGATTCAATCGGCTGTGTCAGTCAAGCCCTAGCACCTATAATGATTTCCCCAACCCTATTGCCCTTTATGCAAGCCCCCAACCCCTTTTTATCGTGTGGGTGCTAGATAGCGGTGGCTGCGGCGTCTACATGTCCTGGGAAATTGACGTTAAACTCTATCTGATGGTGAGGTTTCCAGTTTTGGGAGTTTGGTGAATGTGGAGCACCCCTTCATCACCATTGCCCCTGGTCCACTCAGACCCGTAGTGGTAGTACCTGTTAGGGTCCCATTATGGGTTAAATAGAAAAATGTATTTATAAAAAAATTGTATTATCCATTAAAGAATGATTTATTTCAAAACTTTATCGGCATTAAATGACCCACTGAGGTTGATATGCACGTAAAACAAAACAAACCAAACCAAATCAATCTTTCTTGTCGGTGGATAATTTCCCGTATTATTCGAAAAGGAACATAAATCATTTATTCTGACCAAGTCACCACAGGCACCCCAGCCCAGATCAATTTGAAAGGAACTGAATTTTGCTTTTCACCGGTTGTTTAAGTAAACAAAAATCAACTGCCCGATGGAAAATGTATAATCCATCTGAACAATATCCTTTTATTTAAATTAAACCTAAAAATACTTTGTAAAAAACAATTTTTATTTACAATAACATAATCTGCATTCTTCTTCTGATTAGATATAAAAACCTATTTTAATATAAAACGCCGTCTTTTGTTTTTTTTAAAAAAGTTTTATAATACAACAAAACAAACAAAAAAACAATAACAATAATTATGTAATTAAAAATTAGAAAAGTATTTATTTAACAAAATATTTTGCTAGGGTTTAGTGTAGTGGTGTAGGGTTTAGGTTAGCAGTCTATTATTATTAACCTTTATAATACAGCTTCTTTATAGCTTTAATTATTCCGCGTGTTAAACGTGTCTAGGAGATGTTAAAAGTTTTTATAATTAAAAAAAGAATTGCTATTGAATTAACAACAAAATATGAAATAAGTAAAAAACAAAACGTGTCTAATATAAAAACGTGTCTTTCGTTAATAATTTTATAATTTGAAAAAGAAATGCTACCGAAGTAACAACTTCAGCATGAAATAACTAAAAGAAGTGCGTCTAAAAATCGACTGTTAACAAACAACCAGAATTTGACGGTGAAAAGCAAAGCGATATGGCCTCGGTTTTCTACAGGTATTTCTTGTCAGACTCTAGAACCTTCTCTTCGAACTCGAGAACCTTCTTGTCGAACTCGGGTTTGAAAAAGGTTCCCGAGTCTGACAATAAATACCTGAAGAATCTAGGTTTAACCTGGGGTGCTTATTGGTGACTTGATCCGTTTATTCTAGGAATAATTTTCTTTTTTAGAGTTTCTGAATTAAACTCATTAACATTTATCATATTTTACGAGCCAGTTTCTTTTTTTTCTTTCTTTCTACCTTTTTTTTTTTTTTTTCATGCATGCTTCTTTTTCTTTCTTTCTCTCTTCCATTTCTTTCTTTCTTTCTTTCTTTCTCACCTTTTTTTCTCATTGCTTCTTTTTCTTTCTTTCTTCCTTTCGTTCTTTCTTACCTTCTTACCTTCTTTTTTCTCATTGCCTTCTTTTCTTTCTTTCTTTTCTTTCTTTCTTTCTTTCTTCTTTCTCACCTTCTTTTTTTTCTCATACCTGCTTCATTTTCTTCCTTTTCTTTCTTTCTTTCCTTACTTCTTTTTTTTTCTCATGCCTGCCTTTTCTTTCTTTCTTTTTTTCTTTCTCTTTCTTTTTTCTTTCTTTCTTCACCTTTTTTTCTCATGCCTGCTTTCTTTTTTCTTTTTTTTTCTTTTCTTTTTTCTTTCCTTTCTTTCTTTCTTATCTTTCTTTCTTTCTTTCTTCTTTCCTTTTATCACTTTTTCTTTGATCTATTCTCCTTCTACCTTTTGTCTAATGTTTTGGTCCTTTCTTTTTCTTTTTTATGATTTTCTCTCCCTCCCCCTTCTCCCTTCTCCTTTCTCCTCCTCCTCCTTTCTCTTCCCTCTCCCTTTCTCCTCCCCTCTCCCTTTCTCCTCTCCTCTCTCCTTTTCTCTCCTTCTCTTGTAAATCTTCTCTCTTCCCTTACAAACTTTTTATTTTTATTTTTCTCGGTCCACCAAGTCCCATTTCCCGTTCTATTTATTAGAATCTCATCAACAACTTTCAACCACCCCACATTTTCTTCACTCCCCCCCCTTTTTTTTTCCTTCAACCCCTCCCTTCCTAACCTCACTCCCCCACCCGACCCCCGCAGTCGTGAGCCCGCTCAAAGTCGAACAATGGCCTCTGTTACCCATCAGTATTGGTCGCATTACTTCCGGTCAATATACTTACGATGAAGTGGTCGAAGTGCCACCGACGGCTTTAGCGGGGGTGGGGGTGGGTCGAGGATTGTGCCTTGGGATAATGCCGGGTGTGGGCGGAGGGGGGTGAGGGTCTGGAGTCGAAATCTCGCCTCTATGGCTAGAAGAGGGACAGCTTTGTCGGATATATTGATCTGATTGCTAACGTGCACGCTGCGACTTCACGCACGCAATGCCAGAGAACCTTTTACATGGACCCACTTCAAAAGGCGGCCATTTTGAAGAGCTATTACAAATATAGAACGGCCAACACCGGTGTAGTTGTCTGTTTTTTTTTTTTGTTTTTTTTTTCACGCTTATCTCACGATCTCATTGGCTGTCTTTTGCTAACTCTGAGAATTTGGACATACTTTGAAGGGTTCCGTTATAGAAACAAGAATTTGGCGTGAGATACCTACACTATGCGTTGGTGGGTTTGTTTATGACTAGGAAATCAGTGGGATTTTGGTTTTGGTCTATTTAATGGCATATCAATACCTAATGGGTTATTTAATGCCGAAACCAGAATATTGCGTTAGATGTCTACACTATGTGTTGGTGGGTCTGTTTATGACTAGGAAATCAGTAGGATTTGGCTTTTGGTCTATTTAATGGCATATCAATACCTTATGGGTTATTTAATGCCGAAACCAGAATATTGCGTTAGATGTCTACACTATGTGTTGGTGGGTCTGTTTATGACTAGGAAATCAGTAGGATTTGCTTTTGGTCTATTTAATGGCATATCAATACCTTATGGGTTATTTATGCCGAAACCAGAATATGATTGGAAGGTCATTTGGATTTGTTTTTGTCCATTTGATGGTATATCAATACCTTATGGGATATTTGCATTTCACTTAGCGCTAATCCTGGAGGTGGTAATTGCATTTCACTTAGCGCTAACACCCTTGGGAAAGGTATGAATCATTCTCTCCCTCCAGCTATGGGTAAATAGTAGGGCAGACCGGGCTCTTTAACCTTGATTAGGCAACCGGTATAGGAGAAGGAAAACTCTGAATTCAAACCTGTTGAACTCCGCTAAAGAAATTGACCTTGTGTCACATCCTGCTCGTGCAGCGGGGTTGGTAAATATATATATTGAAATGCTGAAACCATAATATTGCGTGAGATACCTACACTGTGCGTTGGTGGGTCTGATTATGACTAGGAAGTCAGTGGGATTTGGTTGGGGCTATTTGATGGCATACCAATACCTTATGGGCTATTTAATGCCGAAATTTTATTCAATTGTATATGTTTGATTATAATCATAAATACATTTTGTTTGGTTTCGGTTTAGCTCAGTTAGTAGAGCGTTCGGCTAGAAACCACAAGGTTCCTAGTTCGATTCCGGTCCTCGCCAACTCAGCGTTATGAGTAGCACAGGGATCTGTGCGATAAAGTAAGGAGCTGATAGTAGGTGTAGATGCAAAAACAATCTTGGTCTAGCGCTAGTGAAAATGGGATAGACTCCCTCGCTGATTGGCTGATACCGACATTAGGCGACTGACGATTCGTTTAATGGCATTTATGTTTCTTTTTTCATTCTCTTAATATTTGTTCTTATATCTTATTTTCTTATTTTTCCTTTGATTTCATTCTTTCATTTTTCATCTTTCACCATTCCCTTATTTTTTCTTTCTCTTATTTTTCCTTTTTTCATTCTCCTAATATTTTTTTTCTTTTTTTTCTTTTCTTATTTTTCTTTTATTTCATTATCTTATTTTTCCTTTTCCCCATTCCATTATATTTTTTCATTCTTTTATTTTTCCTTTCTTCCTTCTTTTAATATGTTTCTTATTTTTCATTCATTTATTTTTCCTTTGATTTCATTCTCTTATTTTTCATTTTTCTCCATTCCCTCATTTTTTCATTCACTTATTTTCCCTTTTTTCCATCTCCTTATATTTTTCTTTTTTTTCTTCCTTTTTTTTCCTTTTATTTCATGCTCTCCTTTTTTCTTTCTCTATTCCATTATTTTTTCCTTATTTTCTCTTATTTCATCCTTATTTCATTATTTTATATTTTCTTATTTTTATTCTCTTATTTTTCCCTTTTATATTCTCTTAATTAACTTTTTAAAATTTTTTTTTCCAATATTCTCTTGATTTCTTTCTCTCATTTTTAATTTTTCCCCATTCCCCCATTTTTTCATTCACTTATTTTTCCCTTTTTCATTCTCCTTATTTTTTCTTCATTTTTTTTTCTTCTCTTATTTTTACTTTTATTTCATTCTCTTATTTTTTCTTTTCCCCATTCCATTATATATTTTCTTTTTTTTTTTAGTCTAAAAAATGAATAATCGTCAACATGAAACTTGTTGACTGTTCATCTAATATGTTTATGAATCATAGAAAATATTACTTTTCCGAGTTGAAAAAAGAAAATTATTTTTCTCGTATAATGAAACCTGACACACTCAGAACAAATTATCGATGTTCTACTAAGGATCGATATCAGCTGAAACACGCACATACATACACAATATATATATATATATATATATATATATATATATATATATATATATATATATATATATATTTGGGGGTAAAATATGTAAATAAATTCGACAATATATAGAAATAGGAAAACAAGTGTTCCAAAAATATATAATAAATTCATCTTTTTGGACCACTTAGTTTTTCACAACACACCACACACACACACACACACACACACACACACACACACATATATATATATATATTTGTATATGTATAAGTATTAACTTACGGTGGGTATAAGAACGATCGTTGGAAGCGCACAATATCCAGAGGTAAGGTTGAGAAAAAACAAATACAAAGTGCTCAATACAATGTGAGCATAAATTTATTTAAGATGAAATGAGTAACCTACTCGAGGCTCATATATATAATATATATATATATTATATATATATATATATATATATATATATATATATAAAGTAAATGAAGAAAAACTCTAAACTTGCTTCATTACAATAATTTATTTCAACGTATTAATACGGCATCTTCAGGTAATCGCAAGAGTCATGTTCTTGTTATTACCTGAAGATGCCGTATTAATATGGTTGAAATAAATTATTGTAATGAAGCAAATTTAGAGTTTTTCTTCATTTACTAAATTTCTTGCTCTGTCCTGTTACTCACTGGTATTAGTCACATTGAGCTCTCCTTATGGTCTACCTGCATCAGCTTGGTTAAACCACACATGGAAAGACCCTAACTACGGAAAAAAACTATATATATGTATATATATATATATATATATAATATGTGTGTGTGTGTGTGTGTGTGTGTGTGTGTGTATTTGGCACTATCATACCTGAAAAAGAGGTAGTAATCCAACGACCAGTGTTATCAGAAGAGTGCTCAATATCTGCGATAGAGCGTTAATATATAAATAAATGAATAGGTAAATGATTAAATAAATGAATAAATAAAAGGTTTAGCTTTTTTTTTATTACCATTGGAACAATTATCACAAACGTTCGGTTTCTTGCTATGCCATTCATCAGGTAAAACGAAATTGCTTTTGAAAATGATACAAATGGTATGAATATGGTTAAATGTGTACGTTTTTAAAACTGTATTCTCGTGTTCCATGTTTACGTGATTGCGTGTGTAATGTTGGATGCATCCTTTTTGTTTATAGGTGTGCGTATGTAGTCATGCGCGTACGCATGAAAGTGTGTGAGGACTACCACGTTATGATCGTATCCACGCGTGTGTGTGCATATGAATGTGCGTACTTGTGTGTGGTGTTCTTGGTGACGGATAGATTTTCTGTGATTAATAGAGAGCTTTCCTTCTTTCTCCCAATAAAGTTTCTTTAATGTTTCACTATAAATGTTTGTTTCCTTTTTCGCGGTTTATTTTCTTTCTTTCTTTTTTCTTTCTGTTCTTTTTCTTTCTTTTTTTCTTTCTACTTTCATTTTGTCCTCCTCTTTTTTCTTCCTTTCTTTCTACTCTCATTCTAGATTTCACTATCTTCATCTCTCTCTCACTCTCTCTCATACTTTCATATTTTCACACCAGTTCCTTTCTTTATTTTTGCTAGTCTCTTACGTTCACCCCACCTATTTCTTTCTTTCTTTCTTTCTTTCTTTCCTTCTTCCTCCCTTCCTTTCTTTATTTCACTTCTTTCTTTCTTCCTTTCTTTCTTTCTTTCTTTCCCTTTCTTTCTTTCTTTCTTTTCTTTTCTTTCTTTCTTTCTTTCTTTCCCTTCCTTTCTTTATTTCACTTTCTTTTTCTTCTCCCTTCCTTCCTTCCTTTCTTTCTTTCTTTCTTTCTTTCTATTCAAGTAATTTAAAAGCATATTCCCTTGACCGATTCTCCTCATCCCGATGCCACAATTCTTGAATCCATAGATAAGCACAACTCACAATCCGTTCACAAATAATCAATAAAAAATGTTTGCATTTTGATCATTACGTTGCAGACTCATCGATTTATCTTGTAACAAAATGGGAATCAATAAGTCTGTAACTTTGCACTTTTATTAGTCATTTTTTATCTGCAAGACCGGCTGTTGGCTTGATTATTACATGGGCGTGAAACTGACAGTCACTAAGTGCTGTTGATTCTTTATCATAGGATAGGACAGTTAGCTATCGTGCAAATTGTGGTATTCTCTAAAATGGTTCTTAGATGGTTGTCTCCGGAGTGAGTGTCCGTATGTCTTTTCCCTCTTTTCGGATCACCCTGCGTATTGCTGTGGGTGTTCTCATATTAAAGAGTGGTAACTTTAGGAAGCAGGTAATAGAGGTAATATGGCGTTTTGGGCCTTCAGCCTGCTTCAAGTGTTTTGTGACTAAAACAGGGTAACCATTGGCTTTTAGTACGGTAATGATTGGTGTGTATGTGATCTGGTCCTGATCCCTGCTGCATTTGCTCTGGATACGGGTAAGTTCGTTTTTTTATGTATCCGGTCTTTGCACCAGGGAGGCGGGGGGAAATTTGTAGTGGATGAACAAGTCTCTGCTAGCCGTCTTTTTGTAAAAGTCATTGTCTAGTATTTCAAGTCGGAAAAACAGCAGTGATATTGTTCTCTGCTGAAATATATGTTTTTTCTATGTTGTTGAATGTGGTTGTGATTTTGTTGGCTTCTTCGCGGGAAGATACGAGGATATGTATATCATCGATATATCTGGTGAAGAAGGCGCAAGTGTGACAAGTGTTAAACACTTGGCACTCAATCCTGTCCATGTAAGTGATAGCCAGTCAACCCGATAGGTTGAATCCCATCGATAGACCCTTTATTTGATTGTATGTCTGCTCATAGAATGTAAAGTAGGTGTTTTCAACGACGATGGGTAGTAGTTGGTTTGGTTTGGTTTGTTTTACGGCATATCAACCCAGTGGGTCATTTAATGCCGATAAAGTTTTGAAATAATTTCATTCTTAATAGATACACAATCTTTTTTATAAATACATTTTCTATTTAACCTAGAGATGCGACCTTAACAGGTACTACTACACCGGGTCAGAGTGGAACAGGGAGCAATGGTGATGACGGGGTGCTCCACATTCCTCCAAACCTCCAAAACTGAAACCTCACCATCAGATATAGTTTAACGTCATTCCCAGGACAGGATGACCCTCAGCCACCGCCTTCTAGCCACCATATGATAAAATGTAATGGGGCTTGCCATAAGGGCAATAGGGTTGGTGCCGTCATATAGGTGCTAGGGCTTGACATCCCCAGCCGATTGATCGGAGGAGGCTTCTACAACCGACCGTCTAGCCCAAGTAAGAGTCTAAGTGGAGTTTTGCAGGTCATGGACTGCTCATCCACCAAGACCCCGTCCTTAAGCATCACAGGTCGCCACTCACGGCCAACAGGTGGCCCCATTGGGGGAGTCTTACCCCTTTGCAGAGGTGCAGTTGGTGTATCTAACGCCCCACCGACAGGGCGGGATAGTAGTCGGTGTATGTCTGATAGGGTGAGGTTGTAGCAATACATTGTATCAATGGGGTTATGTATTTGGTCATCTGTTTGACTGCTGGTTGGGCCGGCACTGATGTGTTCAAGGAGGCAACATCTAAGTATAAATACGTACCTGTTGTCTTCTAGTTTATTTGGTTGCATATGGTGTAGTTTCGGGCGACTTCGTCAGAGCTGCCGACGTGTCCAGGAAAGGTAGCTAGGATTGCTTTAAGTATTTTCCAAAGGAGCAATGATAGTTTGTACAATGGTTCTTCTACGCTGGACACAATTGGTATAATCTGTGGTGTTGAGCTAGTTATATTCGCTTTTATTAAATGGTAGACCTTGGAAGGATGATATTTTTGGTGGTGCAAGATTATAAATTATAAAGCTCTTATATATATATATATATATATACACATACACACACATACACTACTAAATAAACAAATAAATATATTAATAATATTGATTATATAATAATAATAATAATAATAATAATAATAATAATAAATGATTAAATTGATTTATATTAAATCCAACACGAAATATTATACATCACCATGGCCACCAAACACAAATACGCTCTTTAATACGCACATACATATGCACGTGCACTCCCGCGCTAGGATACAGTCATAACGTCACAACCAACACGCATTTTCATGGACACGCGCATGACAACATACGCACAAGTGCAAAAAAACCCGCATTCACGTAAACATACAACACGAGAATACAGTTATATAAAAATACCATCATTTTCAACAAAAAAAAAATCATTTAAAAGGAAATGCCAGAACTAGACTGCTTCAGTTCCAGTGATCTTTTGAAAAATAGATATTATCTTGAAAATTCAAGAATTAAATACAGGTTAACACACAACATCATTGTTACCGTATTATTATTTATTTCTTTACACCTGCATTGTAATAGCCTTCTAAATCAGCCTCCTAACCAATATATATATATATATATATATATATATATATATATATATATATATATATTGTATCCAATTGCCGCTTTAACTTTTCCGTCGCAGTGGCATCAGTAAATAATCCAAAAGTGCTCAATATATTAAAAAATACAGAGTAGTAATAATACTACTAATATTATTATCAGAGGAAAAGATAAAGGGTCTACCATGGTTTCAATTATATTGAAATGATTTCTTCAGGACCCTACCCTACGTTAACTAAGTCGATGTAATTCTTTAGTTAAATGTTATATACTGACGTTTTCACAGTACCAAATCTATATAACGTTGTATACCATTTCTTACTTCTTATCTCTGGTCGTATTTTCTTCTGGCCGGCTTTGCTATTCTGATCGTCTATCTTCTAACATCTTGGTCTGGAACGCGGATTCCGGTCTGGTTTCTGTTGGGATTTCTTGTTATCAGAAGCCCTGTGTTACACAAGACTTCGATCTTACTTTATTTATAAATCCCCAACCCAGACACCTGCGCAGTTGAGGGACCGCGTGTATAACACGACTACCCCTTAGAGCTCGCTGCTAGATTTAAACTTACTATATCCTTAAACCGGAAGACAGGGTCTTCCATGCCTACGATCCATCCCCGCAAGGCAATGTGAGATTGAGGTCAAGCGCCGTCACTCACCCTCAGGCCATAGCTGCACTAATCGCCATTATATTTCTACATACCTTATAAAAGCATTAGGGATCCAATAATTATGTATAAATTAAAATATTTTCGGAGAATAACGGTTGACGCTACGTTATTTTTCTCTCAATCTTTGCGTGCGGCTTGTATATATATATATATATATATATTATATACAATCAATAATAAGATATTATGGATATATATATCTCGTTACTATTAGTTTCATGCTTACTGCAATCATCAGATGAGAGTAAAAAGATTGGGATTAAAAAAAAAACACTATGCTAGTATTTATATTTGTACGTTTCTCACTCTCATTTTGTCTTCGTACGCCTGTCTGTCTGTCTGTCTATCTGTCTCTCGCTCTTCGTGTCCCAATTACTCCATCCCTGTATTATGGTTATTGGTCATCATTAATGGTGACCTTGTGCCAGTCTTATTAAATTAGCTTCCATTCATGTTGCCTTACGGATCAGGCCAGTATTCCCCTTCCCCGTTAACCATTATATTCATGCAAGACTTCACCTGAGCACACACGCACCAATCGAAACACAAAAGATGCGGAAAACTCGAATGTGTCCATCTATAAATTCATCCTGCTCTAAAAATCACTGAAAGACCCACTTGTGCCCCCGCGGCCCTCGCAGCCCCATAACTTATACTCTTTTTTTTTTATCTTTGCTTTCCATTCTTTTCTTCGGCTTATCCAAGGGGAACTATTTTCGTAAGACGAGGCTTATAAATGGTAATAAACGGTCAATACTTCGATCGGGATTCGATTAATTAATATGCCTATTAGATGCATGGGTTATAACATATAAGTATTTTATTTCATATATATATATATATATATATATATATATATATATATATATATATATAGGCATACATATAATATATATAGGCACATATATATATATATATATATATATATATATATATATAGATACACATATACATATATATATACGTACATATATATATATATGCATGCATACATATAAATATACATATATATTTATACATTTATATATATATATATATATATATATATATATATATATAGTCATATGTATACATATGTACATACATACATACGAACATATACATAATATATATATATTCATACACATATAGGTATATATACAGACATTTATATATATATACATATGTATATATCTACATACATATATATACATATACACATATGTATGCATACACACATAGATACATATACATATACATATGTATATATACATATATACATAAATGCATATATATATAGATAGATAGATAGATACGTAGATAACTTATGCACACACACACACACACACGGATATATATATGTGTGTGTTTATATATATGCATATATA
>CM042170.1:72654613-72659613 GCA_023376005.1 Doryteuthis pealeii | reverse complement strand
GTCCACTGTGCATATGCAGCCCTCACTACCTAGAAGAAGAATACAAACACATAGAAAATTCCCTCACAACTTTCTAATACTCTAGACACACACACACACACACACAACTTATATATATATATATATATATATATATATATATATATTATATAAATATCAGTCACAGTAACTCCCAGAAGAAGAGAAGCACATGGTCTCGAAAATTCCCGAAATAAAACGAAACTTAACCTTTAAAACCAAGTTTCTGTTATTCCTAATGGTTCATACCAAATCAAACAATATACATAAACTAATATATATATATATATATATATATATATATATATATATATATATATATATAATATAGGGACGCGTAAAAGCATATGCATGTTGATAAAAGGAATATTTCTTAAAAGAAAAGTGAGGGTACCCTTATTAGATTCAAAATCTAAAATAATGTTCTTTTTTTCGTCAATGCTCGTCAGAGAAAAGTACATTGATAAATGGTGTTTTGTTTGTTTGTTTTTTTGTTTGTTTTTTGTTGTAATACAAGATGGAATAGTTAGAGAGAAAAAAGAGAAAAGGATTTTTTTTCCTTTTTTTTCTCAATAAAACGAAGAATTCGTGAAAAAAAAATTACGAACCATGAGGGGGGTTCGAAAATTGCGAGTCCCGCCGTTGGATAAGTTTAGGCTTATATATATATAATATATATATATATATATATATATATATATATAATATATATATTTTGTGTGTGTGTTGTGTGTGTGTGTGTGTGTGTGTGTGTGTGTGTATCGTCAATCTTTCTAATCTATAATTAAACCTAATCTTTTTATTTGTTTACTCATCTATCTAATCACTTTAATATATATCTTTTTTATTTTACAATTGTAAAAAAAGATAAGTAAATTATTCTATTTGACCGTTTTTATTTTGAATTCAAGATAGTTACAATGTAGCAATATTTACCGAAAGTTAACCAGACAAGATTAGATATATATACATATAAAAATTCAAACCCATTCTCAACTGATATTACAAAGGTAAGAGACGGATTTTATTTTCTCTAATGATTTATAGAATAATTATATTAACTTGATTCTTCAAAGGAGTCTAATAATAGATGAGGAAAACTTTCTATCAGGGACCCCACTCTCAAAAAGTGTTTTAATACTTTTGAGAGGGGTCCCTTGGAAAGGATTTTTCATTTATCCCCCTCATTTCATTCATTTTTATTTCATCCATTCATTCATTTTACCATTAATTTTAAATATATATATTATATATATATATATATATATATATATTATATATATATATATATATATGGTGTGTGTGTGTGTTGTTTTGTATATATAGATATAGATATATATATAAACAAATATATATATATATATTATATATTAGAGGAGAGAGAGAGAGAGAGAGAGGAGAGAGGGAGAGAGAGAGGGTGTTAGCTGTTCTCAAATAACGGAAATTGTAGAGCAAATATTAAGATGCAATAAAAAATAAAACCAGTTCACTACTATGAGTTTCTCGCTCTTGATCGATACATACCTTAAGTCACGAGAGCCAAATCTTTTGGTCACGGGATATAATCTGGGCAACAAATTACAAATCAGGTATTTAAATTCCTTTCATGAGTATGTGTGTGCCTGTGCGCATGCGTGTGCGCGTGCGTGTACGCATGTATGGCAGTTCCTTGAGTTTTGTCGCTGAACTAACCGGAAACAAATTGAGTGACATTTCATTTATTTAAATGGGAATTGAGATTTGCATTGGTTTTGATTGACAGCAAATCTAACATCAATTAGTAACGGAAGTCCAGATACCATGATATATATATATATATATATATATATATATATATATATATATATGTGTGTGTGTGTGTGTGTGTGTGTGTGTGTTGAAAAAATAAAGAAAGGAAAGAAAGTATAGAATGGATAATATAGGATATTTAATCAATTTTACTTACACGTGTTTCGGTCAAGAGTTTATCCATGTGTACATTATTAAAACTATTATTATTTTTAAATAACGAAATGAAATAATAATAATAATAATAATAATAATAATAATAATAGAAAAAAATGTAATTTTTTTGTAAAATCTCTGATGAAGGTCGAATTTTCTTTGTTTTCGGAACATTTCTACATTTTTTCTATTGTCATTATTTTATTTCGTTTGGTTATTTAAAAATAATAATAGTGATAAACTTTTGACCGAAACACGTGTAAGTAAATTGATTAAAATATCCTATATTATCCATTCTATACTTTCATTCCTTTATTCATTTTTTCAACATACCGTCAGATTCACATCCAGTTTCATTTTTACATATATATATATATATATATATATATATATATATATATATATATATATATATATATAGGGCAGTTGTGTGTATGTGTATGTCCGGAGGAAATTTAGAAAATAAAACAATTAACGACAAAGTAAATATATATTCACATTAAATATCACCAGGGCTTGGTTTTTGAGCAAAAATAATGAAGGTTTGATATATATTCATGAAGATAATTAAACAAATTAATTAGATGATAACAGATTTTTTTAAAACTTAATATTTTAGATGGTAGGTATTAACATTTCTTTTCAGAGTAGCTAGATCAAGGCAAGGTCCTTTTTACATAGGGATTTAAATGGGGCACCCCACGAGGATTCAACTCGTGATATAGTTATAATGGATCTGCGGGACTAACCTTCTTTGCATCCCCTCTACCCAGGCGACGCTTCTATTATATATATATATATGAATAAGATATAATGAAAAAACAAACGATGCAAACCGTTTCGGGGCCTAATTCTCTTGACGAGAATTAGGCCCGAAACGGTTTGCACACTTTCTCTTCTGATGAGCCTATTTCAGTTGTAAACATCGTTTGTTTTTTCATTATATCTATTCATACTGTCGGATCAATTTCCATTTTATTTTCACATACTTGTCCATGAAAAAACTTTACATTTGAATGTTTACCCTTTTTGATGATATCCATTAACACCACGGATTTACCTATAAATGTGGCTACTTATTTTACAGTTGGATTGTATTACAATAATTTTGATATTCTATATACACTTTTTATACATATTTTACACTCTTCTGTGACTTTACATCAGACTTTTTTGAGTCTTATTTCATTACTATAATGCTTCTGATTATTTTCAAAATTGAAAATGAGATTCGTTTTTTTAAATAAAATTCATTTTTATTTTTAAATAAAATTGATATTATTTTTAATACAGGACAGCACAAATTTTTTTTTTATTAATTCCAACGTTTGACTAGCAGCGTTCTGTTTTTACTAACGGTCTTTTCCCGTCTTATATTTTTGTGATGACCGACCCACGTGCGGTTGATACATTATAATGCAATAGGGTCCTCATATTAGTTGAGATGGCCGAGTGTTGCTTTTTAAAAACCGTCAAGAGAATTAGGCCCGAAACGGTTTTGCACACTTCTCTTCTGATGAGCCTATTTCAGTTGTAAACATCGTTTGTTTTTTCATTATATCCTTATTCCATACTGTCGGATTAATTTCCATTTTATTTTTCACACACACACATATATATATATATATATATATATATATTATATATATATATATATATATTATATATATATATACATATAATGCGATGGTTAAATTGTCATCTGGATTACTCAAAAATTAAATTAACAGTGATATCTCACTTTATACGATGTATTTACTAAAACTATAAGAAAATATTTTGAAATATTGATTAATTTGTTTGGAGAAATTGTCATTGGCTTCAAGCCCGACTTTGGAATCTCCTTACAATCGGTTCCGGTAAATAGAGCTTTTATATTTATATTTTGTTAAGGACTGCGTGGACATGGAGTCAACGGCGCCTGGTTACTGAAAGTTTCCCCCTTTATAATCTTCAAACCAAATCTTGCTCTCTCTCTCTCTCTCTCTCTCTCTCTCTCTCTCTCTCTCTCTCACACACACACACACACACCATCTATCTATCTATCTATCTATCTATCTATCTTTGTCTCATTGTCTCAGTTTCTATCTCTCTGTCTCTGTCTTCACACTCATTCTCTCTCTCTTTCTTTCTCTCTCTTACTATCTCTCTCTCTCTCTCACTATATATATATACATATATAATATATATATATATATATATATATAACATACGAGAAACTGTCAGTATCAACTTTATATAGAAAATTGGTTTACAATTTTTTTCCTTCCAAACAATCGCTACGAATCTTTCAAAACTTTGCCGCATTAAATGACCCATCAGGGTTGATATGCCGTATAACAAAACAAAACAAATACAATAAACACTAGATGCATCGTTAATCAATACCTTAACAGTGTCAAGGGAGTCAGGAAATTCGGCATTATTTCACAAGAACTATGGTTTGATAACCAGACTCTGTACCTTGGTTTTATTTTTCTTCCCTCATGGTCGAAAGGTTTTTTCGATACACTTTAAAATGATGTAAACATCACTGACAATGGAAAATAAACATTTCTGTGATTTCTAAATATTCTGGAGACCTTGCCTTTTGGATTACACTCGTATATACGAAATGTATCCAAAGCAATGAATTACCAACTCTGATCGCTAAAGCTTTGAAAGGGAAAAAATATCTTGCACGATTAAACAAGATATAATAGACATTTATTTTATTTTCACTGTTTTAAACATTTTAAACGAATGAAAAATATATGAGGGGACATTTAACTCCATACGGTGACGTTTTGTATGATTAAATACGGGGAAATTTATTTATTATCATTTTTATTGCTGGGTTACATTCTGAAACAAATGAAAAATGAGTACCGATCAAGAATGAATAAAACCAAACGTTTTAGAATAAAATAACCCAACAAGGGTTGACATTGTTGTATAGCCAACTCTGGACTTCAATAAAACCACACGAATATATAAAAATATGACTCGTCTTTATTTTCGTCGGTGTGTGGGTGGTGAGGGGCGACGACTGTTAACAA